>JAJJKW010000350.1:0-42626 GCA_023805745.1 Isotricha sp. YL-2021b | reverse complement strand
CCCAATCCCCAATCCCCAATCCCCAATCCCCAATCCCCATGTAATAATAAATAATTAATTTTCTAACCCCATAATATAAAATAAATAATTAATTTCCTAAGGCCACAAAAAAGAGTTAAAAAATAATTAATTTTTAGAGCACAAAAAACAGTGATAATAATAATTTAATTTTCTGAAAGATAAAAAATAATCATTAAAACTTATTAGCACATAAAATAGTGAAAAAATAAATTAATTTTTTCAAAGAAAAAGGAAAATAATAAATAATTAATACTCAGGGCTCATAAAACAGTGAAAAAAGAATTTAATTTTGAAAGAAAAAATTAAGAATAAATAAATAATTGTTTGGGCCATATAAATAATTCAAAACAGGAATTCAAAGTATTATCTTAAATTATATAAATCATATTATTTCAAGAAAATAAAATATAAATAATGGAAATAGAACAAACAACACAGAATAATGAAAATGAAGAAACATTAAGTAATGATTCATATCCAAATTCAAATATCAATTCATTAACAAATCAAATTCGAAATACAAATCAAAATGGCAATTTACAGGTATCTCCAAATTCAAATAGAGAACAAACTCAAAATAGAGAACAAACTCAAAATAGAAGTACAAGTCTAACTCCAAATTCAAATTGTAAAAACACAATTATTGGAAGTGCAATTGGAATTATAATTTTAGGAATTATTCTTATTCTTATATTTACTTTAAAAAAAGAAAAAAAAAATTTACAAAAAGAAAATATTATTGATCCTGTTCCAGATGATATAGTAGAAGAATTAGTTGTAAATATAAATAGAAAAGTAAATCAAGTATATAATTATCAAGAAATTGAAGAAAAAGTAACAAATATAGAAATAGAAGATTCTGATTCAAGAAGAAGATTAAATGAAAATAAAGAAAATACAAATATAAATTATGCTTTAAATATTTATGAAGAAGAAAAACTTTCAGATAATTCAATTTTATATTCTGCTTATGCTTTAATTTTAAAAAATGTTAGAATTGATGGTGAAAATGAAGTTTATCAAGGAGGAAAAAATATTTTTGATTTAAATTATGATAAAGAAATGGAAGAATTAGAAAAAGAAATAGAAAAAGAAATTGAAGAATTAGAAGAAGAAAATAAAATTGAAAATGATGATTCTTATACAAATTATGATATTCCAATTATTAAATTTAAATTTTATGAAAATGGAACTTTATTAGAAATGCAAAAACCAAAAAATATAAATGATAAAATGTTTAGTTATTTAAATTCTTTTGTTGATAAAATTATTCCTTCTGTTTCAAAAAGTTTATATTCAAATGATAATAAAATAAGAAATTTAAATGATGGAAAAATTCAAAGATCATTTGAAAAAGAAAATGATAAAACTAAAATAAAAGAAAATAGAAATCATGGTTTATCATTAAATTCAATTAATTTAGATGATAGTTTAGTACAATCTGAAAAAAATATTGAAGTAGATTCTGAAGGAAATATTAAAAATGTTAATTTAGAACAAAATATTTTTATGACAAGTGAAGGTAAATTTGAAGATGAAGATTTTGAAGATAGTATTTTAAGTCAAAAAGATTTTGATGAAGAATTTGATACTTATCAATCTTTTCCTATTAAAAGTATTTCTACTAATTCTTCTTCTAATATATATTTAATTGAAACTAATATAAATGAAACTGTTGCTGTTTATTTAAATAATTTAATTTCTGAAATAATTTTTGAAGATGTTGAAATTGAAAATAATATTAATGATAATAGAAGATTATTAGAAAAATTAAATTTAAAAGATAAAAAATTATTTGAAGGTAATTTAAATGATTATATTACTATTCCAAATAATAAAAATAATAGAAAATTATTAGTTAGTTTTGATTTACCTGTAAGATTTAAATATCCTGTTTTTAAATCTAATATTGTTGGAATTAAAGTTTCAATGACTTCTGCTATAAGTTATTTTCCCCAAAATGGGACTATTTCTATTCAAATGATATATAAAGTTGATAATAAAAATATTGTTATTTTAGATTATACAAATAATACACAATTAACAAATTCTTATGATAATTTTAAAAAAATTATTAATATAATTAATGATGAATTATCATATTTATCAGATAATATTATTACTTATGCAGTTGAATGGGAAAAAGAAATAAAAAAAGAATTAAAAAATATTATTGATTCAATTGATAATTTATATGATGCTACTCCTATTTTTATTGAGCCTTTAAATAATTTATTGAATGATATTAAAAATATTTCTAAAGATACTTTTGATACAATTTATATAGAAATAAATAAAAGTGATTTTAGTTTATTAACTCTTCAATCTGAAACAGAAGAAAAAAAAGAAGAATATGAAGTTATTTTACTCAATGATGCAAAAGAAACATTTGTAAATTCTCTTAATGTTTATTTAGATAAATTAAATATTGTAGATTCTCAAGCAAATTCTTTTGCAGATAAAATAATAGATAATATTGATGAATTAGTAAATATTGATATTGGAACATATTATAATATAATTGATCAATTAGAATTAACTGAAAAAATTTATAATGAATTTGAATTTATGGTTAAATCTGCTATAAATAGACAAAATTCTTTATTAAAAGATTTTAGTCATGAATTATTTAAAAATAATTTACTTAACACAATTGAAACTGAAGAATTTATAGCAAAAAGACTTCAAACTAATCAATCTTTAATTGATGCAATTGATAATAAAAAAAGAAATTCAATGATTTCATCTTTAAATTTAATAAGAAACAAAATAACTCAATTAATTAATATTATTTTATCAAATGTTGATAATATTTATAATAATTTAAATACACAAAATGAAAATGAATTAAAAGAAATATTAAATGATGTTCAAAGTAAAAAAAATATATTTATTGAAAAGAAAAATACAATTATTTCAACATTAAGAGATTATTTAGAATTAACATCAAATTTTGAAATATATATTAATCATATTGATCTTCTTTTTAATATTGATAGAAATGTGACAACTTTAAGAAATGAGAAATTTTATGAATTTTTCGTTATACCTTTAGAGAATATTCAAGTTGATTTTGCTTCTTTATATAATTTTGATGATGAAAATACAATTATTGAACTAATTATATCTGAAGTAAAAAATAATAAAGATAATGAATTTTCAAATTTACCTTCTTTATTACAAAAACTTAATTCAAAAATTCAATTACCAATTAATCAATATTTAAATAGACATTTTGTTTCAAATATTATTCATGAATATCTTGGTATGACATTTTTAAAAACTCAAATTGAATTATTTTATACTTCTGTTAATAATACATTTAAAGAATATTATGAGAATTTTTATGAAAAAGTATTTAAAAAAGAATATGAAAAATATGTTGATAAACCAATAGAAATTCTTTCACAATTGGATCAAATTTTAGAAGAACAAAAATCAAAATTTGATGAGATGAAATATTTAATATCTAATTTAAGTGAAGATAACTTAGATCAAAAAATAATAGAAATATATCAATTATATATAAATAAAGTTCAACAATTTTTTGAAAATATTCAAATTAACATTCCTAAAGAAGATTATACAGGAAATTCATTAAATAATATAAATTTAATAAATTCAACATTTAATTCTATTATATCAACAATATATCAAAAGAAAGAAACAGCATTAAATGATAGATATCCAATAAAAATGTTGAACATAGATTTTGAAGATCCATCCCTTACTTTGATTAAAGAAAAAGAAGATTCAATGTCTCAATTAATAGTTCATGTAAAAAAATATATAAAAGTAGATTTTGAAATGAGATTTTGTGATGGTATAGAAGATATTTGTAATATTGATTCAATTGGATTATTAGATGAATCACAAAAAAGAAATTATCAAACAGCAAAATTAAGAGCAGGAATTTCACAATTTAAAAATATGATTTCTTATTCAAAAAATGCTGAAAACTTTAATTTACTTTCAGTTAATAATTATGTTAATCTTTTTAAAACAAATACTGATTATAAAAAAGATTATATTATCAATGAAATATTAAATTCTGTAAAAGATTTAAATGATAAAGATCTTTTGTTAATAACTCCTACTTTAACTTCAATTAAAGATAATTTGACAAAAAGTTTTGAATATAATATTAATCAAGGATTAATTGAATCAAATATTAATAAACTCTGTATAAAAATATTTGAATTACCAACAAAATTTAAAATAGCTTATTCTAAAGCAAAAAATAATTATGATAAAATTGTTGTGAATAATTTTGCAAATTATTTGAGTAATATTTCTCAATATAATAATTTATTCATCGAAAGACAAAAATTAGAAAAAAGTTATTTAAATCTTGAAAATACTATTAATTCTATTATTTCATCGGATATTACTTATATAAATAATTTTAAAGTTGATGAAAATTTAATAAATTCAATCATTGAATATTACTTAAATATTATTGAACAAATTGGAATAAATTTTGATGAAACAACAACAAAAATTTCAAATTTTTTCCCTGATTATGAATTAATAGATTTAACATTTAATTTAAAAGAAATTTCTAAAGAAGCTTATAATGAAGAAGTTGAAAAATTAAAACAAATAATAAAAAAAACAGTAACAGAGCAATTAACTAATTATTTTGAAAATCAAAAAAAAGAATTAATATCAACAATAACAAAATATAATGAAAATATTTTACAAATATTAAAAGATGAATATGAAACAATATTTAATAAATTAACAGAATTAGGAAAAGATGACCAAACAGGAAATATTATAATTGAATCTTTAACAGGAGAATTAATACAAAACATTAAAAAAGGAGCAAATGATATTTTAGAATCAATTAAATCTATTTATAGTCAAGAAAATATAAATGAATTTAATATTAATAATAAAAATACAAATATTAAAATATTAAATGTTGCAACTCCTTATTATTTCCCTGAAATAAAAGAAAAATTATTTGTTGCTTCACAAACTATATCTTCTTTTTGTAATGATAGATATGAAAAAGAAAAAGTATTAGTTAAAGAAACAATTTATAATATAATTGAAAAAGGATATAATTTATCTATAACACAATTTTCATCATCATATGGTCATAGTTATCTTACTCAAGTTCTTAGAGACATTTCTTTATATAAAGTTCAACAAAATTTCAATTATGTTGTAAATTCAATTACAATGAATCATAATTATTTATTAATAATTTTAAATGAAATGATTAATATTCAAGAACAAATTAAAACTTCATTACAAGAAATTTATGACTCATTGTCTTCTGAAATTTCATCTAATATAAATTATGATATACAAACAACTTTAGATAATGTAATTTCAACATTTAAAGAAGAAACAAATAAACAAATTACAAATTTATTTATTGAATATATCACTCAAAAATTAAATGATGATAATTTTAAAACATCTTTTTCCCAAAAAATTATTAATTTATTCCCTCAAAGGTTGAATGATGGTTTTATTTCAAAATTAGAAAATAATTATAATGAACTTGTTGATAATAATGATTTAGGAAATTTTAAAACTTCAACTATTCAACAATTAACTTTATCAAAAACTAATATTGTAAATTCTTTAAATCAATATAAATCACAAATAAATAAAAAAGTCACAGCCTTAGTTGTTATTTCAATTAATGAAGAAATAAGAAATATTATTTCTCGATTATCAAAATATCAAGAAACTAATAATAATTATCCAAATAATTTTGATTTTTCACTTTCAGACACTACAAAAGAAGCAATGACAAATTTTATTATAAAAATTAAAACTATTATTTATCCAATTTTAGAATCTTATAATGGAATTGATGAAAAAATTACAAATAAAATAACAGAAAAAATTAATTCTTTTGGTGATTATTCTTCTGAAGTAAAATCTAATTTTAATAATGAACAAATAATAGAAGATTCAACAAATGCTTTTAATTCATTAAAAAATATTAAAGAAAAAATAAAATTAAATATAACTAAAAATATAGAAAATATTCAATCAACAATAGAAAATAAATTATCAAATAAAAATGAATCAAGAAGAAATCTTGAAGAATTTAATATTAAAACAATATTATCTCATTTTGAAGAAATAGAAAATTCATTTTTAAAAATTACAAAAAAATTTCAATCAACAAATGAATATTTAGATTTATCAAAAACTTATTCTGATTTTGATACACAAATGAAAAATATGATATCTCATATTGAAAATCCTTTAGAAAATACTTTAGAAAATATAATTGATTATTTAACAAAAGAACAATATACTTCTTTTGAAAATAATGTTAAAAATCAAACAAGTGAAATTATTAATTTCCTTCAACAATTTTTTAATATTGAAAGTAGTTTAATATATAATTCAATTGATTTAGTTGATAAAATTCCTTCTATTTATTCAAATAATTATAATGAAATAAAATCTATAATTGATAGATATTTAACAATATATTCAAATAAATTATTTAATGGAATAAATAAAGGTTATAATTCAGGAAATGTAAATGGTAATAAACAATTACTTTTATCATCATTTAAACAAGATATGCTTGGTCATTCTATAACTTTTTCTGCAACAATTCCTTCTTATATATACTCTTATTCTTTTAATCTAAAATATGAAAATTATCAAATGTTCATTCAAATAAATACTTATGCTAAAAGTGATATTTCTGTTAGATATTATGTAGATAAATCTGTAGATTCATCTTTATATGGAACAATTGGAAAAGGAAAAATGGGAATTGATAAGATAGATAATTTAAAAGATAATTTTGTACTTTTAAATGCTTATCAAAATACCATTGCATCATCTTATAATAAAAAATATAAATATTATGAATATTGTAAAAAATGTTCCAAGGTTGGAGGGATACGCACTCATTGGAATTGTAGAGATTGCTCTTACTGGACTGGAAACACTCAAACTTTTAAAACTCAAGCTTCTGAATATATAGCAATGAAAACTTATTAAATTTATTTTTATTTTTGTAAATAATTTAATTATTATTTATTATAGCTCTTAAAATAATAAAATTTAAAAATTTATTTAAATTTATTATATTTTAATTATATTCAAAAACAAAATTTAAAAGAAAAAAAATGTTTCAGTAAAATAAAATTAATAAAATAATAGAGTTTATTATCTAGCAGATGTTAAATCTTATATAGAAAAATTAAATAAAGGAGAATTAACAATTTATGATATTTTGGATAGTGACGATGTAATGCATGATTTAACAAGTAATCAAAATTCTAAATTATCAAGTTTGTAAGAAATAAATTTTAAAAAATTTATAGTATAACATTTGAAAAAATAAAAGAATTAATAGATTATTGTACTAAAATGCCTAAAGAAGATAATCAACAAATAGGACATAAATTTCCTTTTAATGCTTGTGAAATATTATGTTCTTTAAATGGTTTTAATGTTAATAGAATAATGGATTTAACTAAAGAAAAAAATGAAAAAGAAAAAAAATTAAAAGAAGAAGAAAGAAAAAAAAATATAGAAAAAGATTATAAAATAGAAGTAAATAATATAATAAAAGAAATGACAAATAAAATAGAATTAATAGAAAAAAAAGATAAAGAAAAAAATGAAAATAATAAAGAAGAAGAAAAAAAAGAAAATAATAATGAAGAAAAAAAAATAGAAAATAATAATGAAAGAGAAAAAAAAGAAAATAAAAAAGAAGAAAGTAAAGAAAATTTAGAAGAAAAAGAAATAATAAATTCTCCTAAAATTGAAAATATACCTCATCATCAAAAAAATAAAGCTCAAATTGAAGAAGGAGATTTTGAAGGAGAATTTATTGATGAAAATGAATTATTAGAAAAAGAAAAAGAAATTGCTTTAGCAAAAGCAGAATTAGAAGCAATTGAAAATGAAAAAGAAGATTATACTGATTTATATGATTTATTTGATTATTTATTTAAATTTTTAGATGAAGAACCTTCTAATGATAATTATGTTTTAATGGGTTATTTTTCTAAAATTGTTAATAATATATTAAAAGTTAATTCTGAAATTTTAATTAATTATATTTATGATGATCATCCTATTATAATTGAAAAATTACTTAAACATATAAATAGAAAAGCAATTGGAGTTATTTTTGAAAATATTATTATGAATATTAATAATATGTTTGGTAATAAAGATAATATAATTACTTCTTGTAAATATTTAATTGAAGCTTTTAATAATAAAAATATAGATGAAAATGGTTTTGAAGTTATTTATGATATTTTTGTTAATTCTATATTTACAACAAATAAACAAAGTTTTCAATTTTTTGTTTCTGAAGAAGGACTTTTAGAAGAATTAAATGAAATTTTCGAGAAATTTACTTTAAAAAAAGAAAATAAGAAAGTTATAAATTTATTAAAATTATTAATAAAAATTAATGAAGAATTATTAAATAATTTTAAAAAGAAAATTACACCTGATTTTAATAATGATAAAGCAGAAAATGAAATAACTTCAATAATAAGAGCTTTAGATAAAGGAGGAGATTTTTATTCTGGTTTAACTTCAATAAAAAGTGGTGGAATTTATTATGGTGAAAATATAATTAATACAAATCCAGAAAGATTAATAAAATTATTAAATAAAAATGCAAAAATTATTATTGATGATATTATGAGAGAAAATCTTGATGAAAAAGAAAATGATTTAATTACTGTTTTTTCAGATGAAAAAATTAAAAAATTAGGAATTAAAACTTTTACTCAATTAGAATGTTTAAAAACAATTCTTGATCTTTATATTAATTTTTATTCAAATGAAAATTTAACTGATCATTTAAATGCAAGTATACAAAATATAACTGAGAGTAAAATTTTTGAAAAAATGATAAAAATATATTTTGATTATCCAATGAATAATTTATATCAAAATTTATTTGATCAAATAATACAAATTTCAACAAATTTAAAATCACCAAATATTTTAATAGACTCAATATTTAAAATTAATGAAGATCCAAAAAAAAATTTAATTTATTTAATAATAGATAATATAATAAAAATTCCAGAATTTGAATTTAAAGAATCAAAAAATAAAATGAGACCAATTCTTTTAGCAAGTAATACAAATATATTAAAAAATATATTTTCATCAGAAAATAATTATTTAAAATCAATATATGAAAATGATGAATCATTAAAAATATTTTCTGAAAATTTTATTCCAAGAGTTTCAGAACAATTTGAAAGAAAATTAATGAAAGAAACAAGAGAAGCTGATTTTGGAAAAGCAGAATTTTTAAATCCAATATATGATATTCAAGAAAAAGAAGAAGATATTCCTTTTTCAAAAAGATCAATTACTGATTTAGTTTCTGCTCAAATTGAAATTTATAATTCTTTTTTAAAAGGAGGAAATGATTATTTAGAACTTATTAAAAAAGAAGAAGAATTTTTAACATTTAATAATGAACAAAATAAAGAAAGTAATAATGAAGATAAAAAAGATTTTAATATTAATGATTTTGATTCGGATGAAAATTTATATGCTTATGATTATAATAAAGAAATTAATCTTGATTTAAATGATTATGAAGAACAAAAAAATATTGATAATATAAATGAAAATGAAAATGAAAATAAAGAAAAATATTTAGATAATAATTTTTGGAATCCTCAAAATTTAATGGATACAGAAGAAATTGATGAACTTCTTAAAGATTTGTAATATTTGTAAAAATTTAATAAAAATTTTATTATTTAATTTTATTAAATAATTTTTTTTTAAATAAATAAAAACAATTAAGGTAATTATTTTATTTCATATTTCACTATTTTTTAATCTTTTAAAAATAGTGTGAAATTGGTTTTATATTTGAAGTTATTCTTAAACAAATATTTCAAAATCTTATTATAAAATTAAGTAAATGACAGTTCAATTAAAAAACATAAATATGAGGATTATAAAAAATTGTAAAAAAAATTAAATTAAATGAAATCAAATTTAAATAAATTTAAATTTTTTTAAATATATATAAACAGTTATGGATATAATTTTAATGGGAACACAAACAAGTGGAAAAACAAGTATAAGAAAAGTTGTTTTTGAAAAAATTCCTCCAGTAAGATGTACATTTATTCAATCAACTTCAAAAATAGAATTTTTCGAAATAGATAATTTAATGAATTGTAAGTTAAGAATAATAGAATTTCCTTATAATATATTAAAAATTGAAAAATTATCAACAATAGTAAATAATTATCTTAAGAAATGTGGAACATTAATTTATGTTTTTGATTTTCAAGATAATTCTGAAACTCCTTTTCAATATTTTACTGATAATATTATTCCTTTATTAAAAAATCATTCAATTCCAGTAACAATTTTTATTCATAAAACTGATAATGTTATGAATTTTTCTAATCATGAATTTCAAAAAAAAATAAGTGAAATAAAATTAAAATTTAATAGAATGATGAAAAATTTTGATTTTAATTATTCAATAACAACAATACATAATTTTTCACTTTTTGAAAATTTTTCAAGAATTTTTCAAAGAATTGTTCCACAATTTAGAAATATTTCTGCATTATTAGAAAAATTAAAAATAAGTTGTGGCTTTGATAAATGTTATTTATTAGATATTCAATATAAAATATATATTGGAACTGATTTTTTCCCTTCAGTACAAGATACTATAAGAATAGATTCTTTTTATTATATAGATTTATATGGATTATGTTGTAGTGTAATTAATACTTCTTTAGATATAAATGATATATATAATGAAGATAATCCTGATTCAAATATAGATAGTAATTCTAATTTTATTATGGAAATTAAAGAAACTTATAATTCTAATAAAAATGTTTTATATTTACGATATATTAATTCTAATTTAGGATTAATTTTTTTAACCAATCAAAATAATTTTTATCGTCATTTATTGGATTATAATATTAAAATATTTATTAACTCATTAAACAAATATTTAAATAAAAATAAATAATAAAAATAATTATTTCCATATTTTAATCTCTTTTGCTCCTGTGATTATTGTTCCATCTTCATTTTGACAAATAGTATTAATATAACTTAAATGTGTATAATTTTTTTCTCCAATAAAATCCCAAATTGTAGGAGTATTAACTTGAAATTGCATTAAATTAAAATTTTTATAACTATATTTATTTTTATCACAATTAGATAATAAATAAGAATTATCTCTTAATTTTATTATACAATCAAACCAATGATTATCATGATTATCTAAAATAATAAATTTAGTTTTTTGATGATTTTCAATATCAATTAAATAAATTCCTTTTTCAGCACAAACTGCTAAAATACTTTCTTTTATAATATAAAAAATATCAGGTCTATTAGAACAATTAATATCTCCTATAAAATTATAATTTATAATTTCTTCATCTTCATTTTGTTTTATATTTATAAATCCTAACATTTTTTCACTTGAACAAGAAGCAATAATTTCTTTATTTGGTAATTCAAAAACTGAATTAACTTCTGAAGAAATAAATTCAAATGTATGAATACAATTAAATATTTTTGTTTCTTCTGATTTATTCCATAATTTTATATTCCCATCAATTGAACATGAAATTAAATCTAAATTTGATAATTCTATAACTTTATTAATTTGACAATTATGTCCTAATAATACTTGAATTATTTCATATTCACTTTCTGATTTCAATTTTATTATTTTTATTTTAGAATCTAAAGAAGCTGAAATTATAATATTTAAATTTTCCTCATTTGACATTTTTGATATATATTTTACTGAATTATTATGTTCTTTTATTGTTAATTTTAAATCAAAATTATCTGTGTCATAAATTCTAATTAAAGAATTATTTGAACAAGATGCCATTAAATTATTTTCTAAAAGAATTATTTTGTTTATTTCATCTTTTTCATTATTTAATGTTTTTAAATTTTTCTTTTTTAAAATACTATCTTTATTCCCTAAAATATAATTATTTGCATTTTGTAAATAAGATAAAATTTTATTTGCTTTTACAAAAATATTTTCATATTCATAAATTTCTGTTTCTTTATAATTAAAATTAAAATTACTTTTTATATTTTCAATTATTTCAAAATTTAATTCCCTATTTTTATTTTTTAATTGTAAAATATCTAAAAGTCCTTTTGCAAAATTTAATTGAATTTCATTTTTTTCTTTAAAATCAAAAAAAGCACTTTTAATTTCATCAACTTTTTTTTGTAAATCTTTAATAATATTTTCACTAATATTTTGTATTTTTCTAATATGAATATTAGCTTTTTGAAATTGTCTATTGAAATTTTGAATTTCTTTATTTCTTAAAAGAATTGAACTTAGAGAAGTAAATTTATGATTTTGTTTATGTTCATTTAAACAATAAGTACATAAATTTTTTTGACAAACTTCACAATATGTTATTAATTTATCTTCATGTTCAGGACAAAGTGAATCAAATTTATGTAATGTTATTTGAATATGATTTGAAACTTTGTCTTTTTCTTTACAAATTTCACAATAAAATTTATTACATTTTTCACAATAATAATATGGTATTTTCTTTTTATTAAATAATTCATTACATTTACAACATTGAGCTTTATATAATTGTTTCTTATCATTTTCTTTTAAATATTCTGATAATTCTTTTTTATAAGAATGAAATTTTCTACACAAAGAAAATATATATGAATTTTTGGAATCTGTTTGTAATTTAATTAATGGAATAAAAGGACATTTTAAACATCTATATATTGTATTTTCTTGAAAATCAAAAGCTGAAATATTTTCATTAAATAAACTTATATCTAATTCAGGATTTGAAAAAGTATTATTTAAAATTCCATCTTCTAAATTTCCTTCCATTAATTATTTTTTATTTGAAAATTTTAAAAAGAGAATTAATTTTAATTTTTTATTTGTTTTTTATTTAATTGTTTTTAAATATGAGTGAAGAACAAAAAACTCAATTACATAAAATAATAAATGATTATAATGAAATGAAAAATAAATTAATAAAATTATCTCAAGTAGTAAAATTAGAAAAAAAAGCTAAAGAAGAATATGCTGAAAAAAATCAAGTTTTAGAAACAAAAAATCATTCATTAGAAGAAGAAAATAATACACTTCATGTAAATTATGATAATATAAAAAAAAGATATGAACAATTACAAAAAGAATTAAGTGAAACAAAAGAAAATGTAAAAAAAAATAATTTTTCAATGTTTTCTTATTTCACAAGTTCAAATATAAAAGAAGAAAATAAAATAATGTTAGAAAGGATTAAAGTCTTAGAAAATGAACTTGAAATTAAAATTAAAGAAAATGAAGATTGTCATGTTGAAGTTTTTGAAGTAAAACAACAATGTAATAAAATGATTGAAGAATTAGAAGAAAAAATAACAAAAAATGAAAAAGAATTAAAAAATAGTATTGAAGAAGGAAAAAATTTAAAAGATAAAAATATTACTTTACAAAATTTAAAAGATATTGCTGAAAATAATATTATTAAAAAAGATGAACAAATAAATGAATTAAGTAGATTATATACTAACAAAAAATTTGAATATGAAATTATGGAACAAAAATTAACTTCTGCTTTAAATGAAAAAAAAAAAATTGAAAAAATAGTTTCTAATATTAATGAATATTTAAATTTTTCTAGTTTTATTTATGAATTTGATTTTTTGAAAGATTTTAAAATTAAAAATAAATTCTTTAATGGACAAAAAATATTTTTGAAAGAATTTTTGGAAGTTATTCAAATATTTATTTCTGATAATATTGAATATCTTATTGAATATTTCAAAGAAAGATTTAATTTTTATATTTTATTAATAAATGATAAAAAAACAATTTTTATAATTGAAAAAATAATTTCTTATTTAATTTTATTACAACAATATTTTAGAACATTAAATATATTTATTGGATTAATTATTATTATTTTGGACAATGAAAAAATTGAAGATATAAACCTTCAAAAATTACTTTTATACAAAAATATTTCTTTAGTTTTTGTTTGTAAAAGCTTTGAATTAATAAAATTAATATTTAAATATATCATTGAACTGTCAAAAAATTTTGAAGATATTCCTTATACTGATTCTAAATATATATATGATTTGTATTCAATATTAAATTTATTTCTCAAAAAAATTTTTATTTGTTTTAATTTTAATAAAATATATAATTTAAAAAATATTTCGATAATAACAGACAGGACTTTTCATGTTTCAATTAAAATATCTAATACTTATTTTGAAAATTATAAAAATATAAATTTTGCAATTTATGAACCTAAATTACTCTTAAATTTATTTAATAAAGATATACCAAAAATAAAAAAAATTTATGAAGATTTTCTGGAAAAATTTTTTATTACAAATAAAAATGAAGTTTCTTCTCTTGAAACAAATCAGATAATAATTGAAAAAAATAAAAAAGATGAAGTTAAATCAAATGGAGAATACATTAAAAAATATTTTGATGGAATAAAAAATTCTATAAACTTAATTATGAATCTTGAAAATAAAATCAAAGAAAATTTCATATATGAAAATGAAATATTAAAAAAAGATATTTTATTAATTATATTTAATTCATTTATTTGGAGCAAAATTATTCCAGAAAAAAAAATAGAAAGAAATATTCAAGAAATTCCTTATAAAGAATCTTTAGAAAATAAGAAAAAATTAAATAAATTAATGGAAAGTAAAAATTTAATTAAAGATGAGCAAAATAAAATTGAAAAAAAATTTTTAGAATATGAAACAAAAATAAAAGAATTACAAGATTTATTTAATAATCAACAAAATGAAAATGATTTATTAAAAATGAAATTAATGGATAAATCTTTTAGTCATGAAACAACAGTAGAAGAAAATAAATCAATTAATAATAATGATAATAATGAAAATAATGAAATAAGTGATTTTTTAAATAATCAAAATTCAATTTTAGATAATGAAAATAAAGATATTTCTTCTTTAAAAGAGGAAATAAAAAATTTAAATTTAATTGATTATCATAAAAAAGTAAATGATATTATTAAAAGATATTCAAACAAAATTAAAAGTATTAATATAAAAATTGAAAGTAATATTCAGAGAGAAGAAATTAAAAATGATTATGAGAAAAAAATAATAAATTTAAAAAATGAATTTCAAACAAAAGAAAATAAATTAAATGAAATAATAAATGAAAAAAACGATGCAATTGAAGGTTTTAGTCAACAAATATCATATTTATCAGAAAGTTTAGGAGAATTTGAAACATTAAAAAGTATAATATGTAATAAATGTCAAGAAGCATTTGAAAAAAAATAAAAATTAATTATAAGAATAATAATATATAAATATAAAGTTAAAATAAAATAAATAATTTAAAAAAAATAAGTTTTTTAATTTTTATTAAATAATAAATTAATTCCTTAATCTTATTCTTTCAAAAATTAAAAAGAAATAAATTTAAAGAGAAAGAAAAATTTGTTAAATAAAATTAACAGAACTTTTTATTTTTTCAAAATTTCCTTCAACTTGAGTACTTTCAATAAATTTATTTAAATCTCTTTCTTTATTTTTTTGTACACATCCAGTAAAAACAGGAATAGCTCTCATACCATAAATTCCTTTATTATCAACTTTAAAAGTAGTATCAATTTCAAAATCAATATTATTAAAACCAGAATCATCTAATTGTTTATTTATTTTATAAATAACATCCATTTTAATCTTATTATCAGCATTTAACCACCATGAATTTAAATTATCATATTCATTATCAATATCTTCATTTGGAGAATATAATAAATTATCTTCTAAAGAATCTATTTCTTTTAAATCTTTTAAACTTCTATTATCAAAAATTTGACCTTTTTCATTTATTATTATAATTCTTGGTAATTTTAAATCTTTAAAAGCTTTATCTCCTTCAGAAAAAAAATAATGCTGAGAATCATATAATTTATTATTTTGAATTAAATCTTTTTTTTTTTGGAAAAAATTATTTGTTTTACAAATATAAATAATAGGAATTTTTTTAATTTTATCATTAATATAATTAAATTGTTCATCATTATCATAAATAAAAATAATACAATCATTTTGAGGTAATTTAATATTAGTTTCATTTCCTTCAATATCATATAAATTAGGAGATTCAAATTTTTGTCCTTTACTTTGTGTTTCTTCTATTTTCCAAGATTCATTATCATCAATATCAAAAAAAGAATTTGTATTTGTTAAAGTTGAAAATAAATCATTTTTAAATTCATTTAATTCTAATGAATTTTCTGAAGGAATTTGACCATTTATTTCAAATGTTCTTTTAATTCCATTTATTGATACATTTTCTTTTATTTTTGAATTTATTGAATCAAATGGACATGATTTTAATTCTGTTTTTATTAATGGAAGAAGATCTGATAAATTTTCTTGTTTTTTTTTTAATGTTATTTCTATTTTTGGAGTTGGAAGATTTGAAGAATTATCATAAAATGTTGATGAATTTTTTTTTTGGAAATTTTGATTTTCTGTTGTTGAAGGATTTATTTTTATGAAATCTGTTAACATTTTTTTCTTCTGGTTTTTAGTTTTAATATATAAAATATTTTAATTATTTTTTTTATATATTTTGAAAATTAATTAATTGAAAATATTTTAAGGATGATATATTTTTTTTATAAAAGAACGAAGTTATTTTTTAATGTCCTTCCTTTTACTTAAAAAAAAAATAACAAATTTTCAATTATTTAATAAAAAAAAAGAAAGAAATATTTCATGTGAAATAAAAAAAAATACAAAAAGTTTGTTATTAAATAATGACAGTTATAAAAATTTTTATCATTTAAATCAAATACATAATTCTCATTCTAAAAACCAATTTAGTCAAATTAATGGAAAAAGTTTAAAAATTTTACCATATTTAAGTTCAGAACAAGATTTACCAAAACTAAAATTAAGAAAAATTTTTTTTACTAAATTAATTTCAAATGGAAGAGAAAATACATTTTTTCGAAATAAATTTAAAAATGAGAATGTATTTAATAAAAGTGAAAAAAAAAGTATTAATTATTATAATAATCCAAATATAATTTATCCTATTTTTAGAAATTCTTCAAATAATAAATTAATTAAAGATAATTCATTTATCATTTCTGAATCTATTTTAAAAAGCGAAAATGATAATGAAAAAATTGAATATAATGAAAAATTAATATTTAGTAATATAAATGAAAGTTTAAAAGAACATTATAAAAAGTTTATTATAGAGAAAATTAATTATTTTAAAAATAATGTAAATGAAAATTATACTTATTCTCTTAATAGAGAGTATAATGAAAAAGATAATAATTTTAAATTAAAATTAAAAAGCCTTGATATTATTGTTCAAAATATTGAAACTAAAAAATTAAAAAAATTACATTTTCCTTTTAATTATTTGCCTTTTTTTTATTATAATGATTTCCAATATTTTAGATTTATATTATTATCATTAATAACATTTTCAAAAGATTTTGAAAATATTTTATATGATGAAAAAAAAATGATTCAATTTATTCAAAAATCAATTTTTTTTCTTCAAGAAAAATCAAATATAAATGATTGTACTTCAATTCTTGAATCAAATCTTTTATCTAATAAAATAAATGAAAAAGAAATTAATCAAAAAGGAAATTTATATTTATTTTTATGGAATACTCCAAAATATACTTTTAAAATAATGATTAAACTTCCTCGTGTTCAAGTATATTTTTTTAATTGTAATCAACTTATTGAACAACAAATAAATTCTGATCTTATGTGTTTTTTACTTGAAAAAAAATTTGAAAATTGGGATTTTTATGTTATTAATTTTTTAGTTTCTTTTAAATTATTTAGAAAAATTTATGAGCAAAATTTATCAAAAAATCAAAATAATCATATTTTTACAATTTTTAAAAGAGAAAAAAAAGAAAAATTAAGAATTACTTCATTAAAAATTATTGATTATATTGATAATGAAAATCATAAAAAATTTTTTTTATATTTTGATACAAATAAAGATTTAGAAAGTAGAATTGTAATTATTCATGGATTTAAATTAGAAATTTCTCATTTTGAAAAAAAGTTTAATTTTGATTTTTGTTTTAATGAGATGAAAAAAATTTCAATAATTTCTAAATATGAAAATTTAAAACATTTTTTTCTTAAAATTTTATCGGAAAATAAAAACAAATTATCTGTTTCAATTGATAACAAAATTTTTTCTTTATTTCAAAAAAATGAATTAAAAAAAATTTATCCAGAAAAAACAAATGGAGAAAATAATAAAAAAAAATTTAAGAAAAGATTAACTGGATTTTTAAAAACTGATATTTCAGAAAATTTAAATGAAATGTTTAGTTTTGAAAATTCTTTTGAAAATGAATTATTTTTTGAAAAAAAAGATAAAAAAGAAAATCAGGGATTTAAACAATTAAATAAAAAACGAAGTCATTTAAATTTATTTTCAAAAATAAACTATAATGAAATAGATAATGAAGATAAAAATGAAAATAATAATAATCATCATATAAAGAAAAAATTTACTTTTGGAAGAATAAGAAAAAAAACATTATCTAATATCTTTATAAAGAGTGATTTTATAAGAAAACCAATTCAAAAAAGTTTAACTAAAAGATTTTCAAGTGAACAAATGTTTAAAAGAAATAATACAACAAATTTTAGTGAAGAAAATAAAATATATTTTCAATCAAATGTTAAAAAAAAAAAATTAAAACCATTAATTGAGGAAAATGACCAATTTCATGAATTAAAAGAAGAAAATTTGTTTATTTATAATCCTTTCATTGAATATTTTACAATTAAAAATTATCAGATTGATTCAAATATTTCAAAAAATGTAAAATATGAAATTAAAATAGAAGATTTTAGAAATTTAATTGATATTCCAAAATATTCTATTCCAAAATTTTTGAATGATAATTCTGATTTTATTCAAATAAATAAAATAAATAATTCTGATAATGAAAGTCAAAGTAATTTAATTACACCTAAAATTACTATAAACAATAGAAAAAAATTTAAATTATTATCTTTTTCTTCTCAAAAAAATGGCAAATTTTTTTTAAACACTAATGTTTCTACTAGTGTATTTAAATATGATAATTGAGTTTAGAAAAATATTTACAATTTTTTTTGTAAATAATGATTAAAATAAAATTTTTAAGACAAATCAAAATTATAATATTTATTAAGTAAAAAAACAAAATTTACTATTAAAAATAAACTATATTCCTAAATCATAAGAATTCCTTTCTTACTATATATATAAATAAAAAACAAAAATAAAAATTTATTTAAAAAAAAAAATAAATTTTTATTCGAATAGAACTTCAATATTTTGTTCAGTTATAGAACTATCTTCCCTTCATTTCTTGTTTTTAATATAAAAGAATCATTTTTTTTTTCATTTCTTTCATTTATTTAATAGTTTTGAAAGTTTTTATGCAATTCATCATAATTTGAACTAATTGAATTATTTTTTGATTTTGACCTTAAATAATTTATCTAATCTTAAATTTGAATTTAAATTCATATTATCCATATTTTCACAATCTTTTGAATGTTCAGAATATATTTTATTCATTTTTTCAATTACTTCATTTTTTAATATTTAATAAATCACCAAAAGATTTTGAATTTTTTTTCTATTAAATCAAACATTAATTTATTTGAAACATTTTTTTAAATATTTTATCATAATAACTTGAGAATCAGTATAATATATTAACTTCACTTTTAATTTCTTTTATCACTAAATCAATTCTTTCTGAAATATCAAATAATTGAGCTTTTGTTGGAATAATATCAAAAGATTTTATTTTTTCAGATAATATTTTATTTCATCAATAATAGAAGTAATACATTTTTTTTCATAATTAAATTTCATTTCATAATCTTTTTCTTTAATCATATTACTTTTAAATTCTCTAGTAATCAAAATCATTTTGAGTCCATGATAAATAATATTAGAATGAATATCTTTTAATTGATTTCTTATTTTTAATCTATTAATTAATTTATAAGATTTTTGTCCATTTTCATTTAAAATACTTTTTTGAGTTAAAAAAATTATCATCATACTTACAAAAAAAATGTGAACATAAGCAAAATTAATTAAAATTCTTCCAAAATGAGTTTTTGGTAAAAATTCTCCATAACCAAGAGTAATCTTTTATCCAAAAATACTCTAAATTTCATTCCATCTATAATATCAACTTTGTAATATTATTCTTTGACTTTCCCAATAATGAACTTCATATATTCTTATACATAATGCAAATGAAACACATGATAAAAAAATAAAAATATTAATGATCTAAATGGATTGTTCTTTTGATATGCTTTTAATGTAAACATTAAACTTGTTGTTAAATTTAATTTATCTAATATTTTTTCAGATAACATTGAATCCTAAATTGAAAATGAATTTATTAATATGAAAATATATAAAAATCTATATGTTGAAAATGAACTTAATAATGAGGATAAAGGTAATACTAAAATATTATCTAATTGACCAAAAATTAAAAATAATTTTTTTAATAATTCGATTTTTTTTTGTTTTGTTTTATATTCTTTTAAATCTATATCACCTATTTGACTTTTTTTATTTTTGAAGAAATAAAACTTAAAGAACTTGTATGTGATGTTTCTCCTTTTTCTGATATTTTTTCACTTGTTATATTTGATAAATTATAATTTATCTTTCTCTAAATCTTTTGATTTGAATCTATTTTTTAAATCTATTTCCATTCCAACAAAATCTCTTTTTAATGTTTTTCTTTGAGGATTCTTATTTAGTTCTTCTAAATATGGATTATTTTTTGATAATAGTAAATACATTTTAATTAAAAAAGTTAAAATTATTTAATTAAAATTTTTAACAGTAAATAGATCTCAAAAAAAATATTTTTATTCATATAATTTTCACTTTTAAATAAAATTTTTATTTAGTTTTTTAAATATTAAAATAATGTTTAATTATAATAATAATACTTATTATCACTATTTGAAAAAGAATTATTTTTAATATTTTTAAATAAATAAATATGTGAAATAAAATTGAAAAATTTACTATTTCTTTTTTTTTTGTTTTTTTTTAGTTTTTTTTAATTGTGTTTTCGAATTTAAATTACTTAATATTTCATCTTTTTGTGTTTTTTGATTCATCTTATTTACAGAATTTTTTTTTGAAGATAAAGATTTAGATTCATTTAATTTTTCATTTTTTTTAATATTTAAATTATTATTTTCATTTCTTTTAACTTTTTTCTTAAGATAGGTTTTTTTTTTAATCTCTTTATTTATAATATTTTTTGTAGTTTCTGGAAATTGATTATCATTTCCATAAAAAAATGTAACTGAATTTTGTTTTGAATTTTCTTTTTTTTTAAAAATAGAAAGAAAGTTGTTATTTTTATCTCTTTTTCTGATATTTAGACTTAAATTATCTAATTTATATTTATCTTTCAAAGAAGGAATATTAGAATTTATTTTGTCAAAATTATTTAAATAAAAATTAAACATCTTTTCATTTTCAAATTTCCTGATTTTCTGTCTTCTTCTACTTTCAAATAACATATTTAATTCATCTTTCAAAATTTTTTCTAAAGTTTTTTCATCAGTTTTAATAATAAAATCTGAAAAATTTCTATCATCATTTCTCTCTTTAATTAATCTATCTAATTCTTCATTAAGTTTTTTTATATCAATATTCATTTTATTTTTTCTATTCTGATTTAACAATAAATTAAAAGAATCATCAAATAAAAACAATTCTTTACTTATATTTTGGCAAATATTATCTAAAACATTATAACAAACTTCTTTTAAATCAAGATAAGCATCTGATAATTGAAGAATAATTTTTAAGGTTTTATGAAGATCAGTCTTATATAAAATATCAACAGAAATAATTTCTGAATAATCATCTAATTCATATAATAATTCTGTTAATTTTGTGGAAAAATCTTTTATATATAATTTATCTCTTAAGATATCATTAATAGAACGTTTTAAACGTAAAATATTAGTTACTATGATTTTTAAATCACTCATATAATTTTTTTTATTTTTTATTTTATAAAATACTGAATTTAAGAAATACTCCTAAAATTTTTTGAAAATATTTCATAAATTAATAATATTAAGACATTGTGTTATTTTTTTGAAAATTTTATATAAATTCTTTTTATTTGTTGCAATTTATATATAAAATTGATTATCTATATTTGTATTTTTGAATATTTTTTAAATTATTATTTAAATAATATTAAAAGTTAATTTAAGAAAAAAAATATTGTTTTAAAAGCAAAAAAATATGAAAAAAATAATATATCTATTTACAATAATATTAATTTTTCAAATAACAAATGAGCATGGAAGTCATATTTCAGAAGATAATATAAACCCTAATTCATTTGAATTATTTATATATGAAAAAATAAAAAATTATTCAAAATTAAAGCAAGCATATATAGGTGCATTTATAATAAGTTCAGCTCCAATTCCAATATTTATATTAATAGCAATATTTAATATAAAAAGTATAAAAATTTTAGATATAATGAGTTCATTTGCAGCAGGAGCTTTAATTGGTGATGTTTTTATTCATAATTTACCAGAAATTTCCCAAAAAGAAAATAATAATCATACTCAAAGTCATAATCATAATCATAGTCATAAAAAAACAATAAATAATATTATCCATGATTTATTTAATAAAAATGAATTATTACTATGTTTAGGAATATTATTATTATTTTCAGCTGAAAAATTAATGAATTATTTAAATAAAAAAGAAAAAGAAGAAGAAAAACATGATGACCATCATCATTCACATAATCATTCAAGTAATATAGCAATATCCTTATTAGGAGATTTTATACATAATGTAACAGATGGAATGGCAATTGGAGCAGGGTTTAATAAAAGTTTAAAATTAGGAATAACATTATCAACTTCTATTTTTTTTCATGAAATTCCTCATGAAATAGGAGATTTTTCATATTTATTAAAACAAAAAATGAATTTAAGTTCTGCTATTTTATCACAATTAATTACTGCAATTGGAGCTTTTTTTGGTGTTTATATTAGTTTTTTATTTGGAGAAATTTATAGTGATAAAATTATTTCTTTTGCTTCAGGAGCTTTTCTTTATTTAGCTATTAATACTATTATGGGAGATTTAAAAAATACTAAATCAATTATAAATATTATTTTAGAAGGAATTGCTTTTATTTTTGGTTTTTATGTTCTTGATGCTTTAATTTAAAAATTTCTTTATTTATATTTAATTTTTATATTTAATAATATTTTTTTAGAAAACATTTTTTACTATAAATTATTTTTTAAATTATTTATTTTTAATTTAAAATTTTAAAATGAAAAGAATTACTTGTTTTACATGTGAAAAAAGTTTTGAATGTAAGAATAAATTATAATAGTAAAAATAGCTAATGAAAAATATTTTTTATATGAATGTGATGAATGTAAAATGAAAACAGTATATTGTATTTTATGTGATAAAATATTAAGAAAATTATTTAATGAAAAAAAATTTGCAAAATGTAAAATTTGTCAAAAAATTACAAAATCTTGTTCAAGGTTTTTATTTGATCCAAATTTAAAGTCTTCTTTATATAGTGATAAAAAGAAAAACATTGATGAAGATATTCAAAATATTTTTGGAAATTCTGTTATAAATAATGATTCTTACCTAAAAAGTATTTTTGGTAATAATGATCTTTCTAAATCATCCAAGTAAATTATATTTTTTTAAAATTTAGTGAATTTTCTTTTTCTAAAAAGAGATTTGATAAATCTTTTAATTTTAGTAATTTTAAAGAAAATCCTTTTATTACTTCAAAACATAAAAATTTTGATAATTCAATATTTGATAATTTTTCAAATTATAATAATAAAATAAAAGAACAAAATGAAAAATTAAATGAACAAAATAATAAAAAAATAAATAATGTTTATGTAATTGACAATCATAAAAATAATGAGAGTAAAAATTATAATATTAATGATTTAACTAAAAATATTAATTCATTTCATCTTTCTGAAGAAAAAAACAATATAAAAAAGGTTAAAACAATGACAGTTAAAGAAGCTTTATTATATTCAAATTCAAAACAAAATTCTAATTCTTTTAAAAAAAGTTCAAGTAGACAATTTAAAAATATTCTTTTTTCATCAAATAATAAATCTTTTAATTCAAATGATAGTATTGATTTAAATAATTCTTTCATTCCAAAATTAAATTTTAGCTCAGAGAAAGTTTTTGTTTACAATGGTAAAAATAATAATTCAATTTTTTAAATAAATCTATATTTTTTAAACTTTATAATTTAATTGTTTTTAAATTTTTTTTCTATTTTTTTAAAAAACTATATAATTCAAAATAATGGACAATTCAGTTTTTCCTATAATTGAATTTATTTCTGGAATATTAGCTTTTTTATATATAATAAATTCATTTTTAAGTTTAGGGCAATATAAATTTGATTTCAATAAAATACAATTATATTATGATAATTGGAATAATTCACCAATTTCAAATATTATAGTATCTGATGATGGAACATGTCCATATAATTATGAATTTTTAATATCAAATAAGTTTCCTGGTAATTTTAAAGGTTGTAATTGTTTTTTAAGTAGAACACCAACTTATGCAAATAAAATTATATTTAATGAAACTTGTAATGAAAATGAAATTGAAAATAATTGTTTTGATATCAAAGAAAATGAATATTTTAATTTAAAATTTTGGAGAAATCAAACAATTTGTATTCAAAGAATGAATTATACTTATTGGGATTTATATGAAAATAAATTAATAAGAAAAAATAAATGCCCAAATAATTATACTAATTGTGGAATAATTGATTCTTTAGGAAATTTATTATGTTTAAATGAAAATGAAACATGTCCTATTTCTTCATTTAATATAACTGAAAATGATAATTTAGATGAAATAAATGAAAATTATACAAAAATTAGTTTAAATGAAAATTATACAATAATATTTTCAAATGGTAATAATTCAAATGGAAAAAATTTAGTAAATTTTTTTACAAATACACATTCAATTTGTTATGAACCTATGAGAGGTTTATTTGGACAAAATAGATATGTTTTAAATAAATTAAAAGGAGAAAGATTTTGTTCAAAAAAAAGTAATCATTATGATACTTTTAATATTAATAATAATAATTCTTTTTATGATGGAAGATTTGATATTGTTGATAAGTATCAATCTGATGTTTTTTTTCAAGAAAATAATTTGACTAATTTAATTAGAAATTTTTCTATTTATCCTCCTATTTTAAAAGTTAATCAAAATAATTTACTAAGTATAAATTATTTTGGAATTAAAGAGAAATGTATGTTAAATAAAAGTGATATAAAAATAAATAAAAAAAAATTATTTTTTCCTAATGTTTCAGATAATAGGAAAAGAATTGGATTTATTTGTTTTTTATCATGTCTTCATTTATTTATTTGTTTTTTAAGTTTTGGTTTATATTGTTATTTAAATGATTCAAAATTTAAAAAAAATTTATTTTATTTAATTGATATTTGTAAAATTGCGTTACTCGTAATTGTTATTATTACTCTATCTGTTATTATTTCAAAAATAAATATTATTATGGAAGAAAATAAAACTTTTGGTAATAATTGTGTAGAAGAAATAACAAAAAAATCATTTAATTTTGCATATAAAAATATAAGAAAATCGAAAAAATGTTTAATTTCAATTTTAATTTTTTCCATATTAGAAATAATAATTAGAGTCTTATATTATATTATGTTATACATTTCCTTATTTTAATATTTAAAAAAGTATCATTTTTTAAATTAATAAATTCAAAGATTATTTATTTAAAGAAATATAAATAAAAAATATTATTTAATCCATTTTTACATCTTCATCTTTTTTTTTATTTTCAAAAAGGGTTAAATAACCTTCTCTATTTCCATTAAAAATTTTATATCTCCAAGTTTCTTTAAACCAAACAGGAAAAACTCTTTTAAATAAATTTAAACAAACAGTATCATTAGATTTAATAAAATCATTAAAAATACATTTCATATAACCATGAGTACCAACACTTTGAGTAATATTACCTCTTAAACCATTTTTAGTAGTTAATTGTATAGGCTTAAAATAATTTATATCAGTAGGATTAAAAAACATATATCTTACAATTGCTTTTTTCTTTTTAATTTTAACTGGATAACCTGTTAAAATTATTTTTTTTAATATAATTTTTTTTGCATTTGAATCTAATGAAATTCCACTTCCAACTAAACTTAATTTTCCATTTATTCTTGTAAATAAAAGTGTAGGTGAATTTGAATAAGTTAATTGAGCATAAACTGAACAAACATAAAATTTATCTTTACTTAAATATTTTTCATATTTTATTTTATCTGAATTTTTATATATATCAACTGAAAAAATAGGTTTAATTAAATATCTTCTAAAACCACATTGACATTCTAAAACAGTTTTATTTAAATTTTGAATAATATCATCTTTTTGTTCAAAATAAGGAGAAATTTTATAATTCATTACACATAATTTTCTTTCATGATCTAATAATGTAGATAAAACAATAGGAATATTTTGTTGAATATATTTTAAATCATCAAAATTAAAATCTTTAATAGTAATTCTAATATAATTTCCACTTATTTTTTCACCATTTTCAATAGAATATTTAATAACTAATCTATTTGTATTTCTAATATTTTCAAAAGAAAAAATAGAACCATATTCTTTAGGTAAATTTTCTAATGGATTCCAATTTCCATTTTTCATACTTTCAAGTCCTTTATATTTTTTAAATCTTTCTTTAGCTAAAATATCAATTGGAGTATCAACTTCATCTTGAAATTCCATTTCTTCTTTTGTTCTATATTTTATACTTGTTTTATTTTTATGTTTATTTGATATTTTTTTCTTTTCTTCTTCATCTTCTAAATTTGAATCTGAATGATAACTTATATCTTCATCATCATCTTTTATATCAATATTAAAATCTATTTCTTCATCTTCTTCTTCTTCTTCTTTTTTATTTTTTTCTTTCTTATTTTCTGGAAGTTCATCATTTATTATTTCTGGTTTATTTTCTTTATTTAAATTATTACTATTTTCAGGATGACTTTCTATTATTTCATTATTAATTTCTTTATTAATTATATTATTATTTTTATTTTCTTTTTCTTCAATATCCATTTTTTTATCATTTTTCTTTTTTTTTTCTGTTTTTTCATTATATTTTTCATATTTTGATTTTATAGGAAGTGGATCATTTGATATTTCAATATTTAAAACTTTATAATCTCCAAATCCTGTAATATGAATATATTTACCTTCAATTAAAGTATTTCCTCTTATATAACCATATACATTTGCATTTAAACTATTTTTTTCATCTTTAACTATATTTTCTACTAACATATATGACCTATGTTTTCTTAAATCTAAATTTGTTGTATATGGTGCTAAAGCACAACTTAATCTTATTATTGATTTAATTTCATTTTCATCATTTAATTCTAAATTGGGATCTTCTTTATTTTTATTATTATAAAAATTAAATATTTTATTTGGTTTCATTTCACTTGTTAAATATCTTTGATATAATTTTTTTATTTCATTTTGTCTTTTATTTGGAATTATATTTAAATCTTGTACAATTCCAATATGATCAGTTAAACCTTGTGCTCTTATCATTGATAATATTTTATATCCAAATTCATCAATACAATTTGAATATTTATCAGGATCAGTTTGCCATTTATTATAATCTGTTTTAGCATAAGAAGAAATAAAATATATTATATCAGAAACTTTACAAGCATCTAATATAGAATAAACATCTCTTGTTGTTTTTATAAATGTTAATCTTTCTTTTCCTTTATATATTTTACCAGGAATTATATAAGAAACAATATTATCATTTAATTTATATTTCCAATTATCTTTTTCATTATTTACCAAATTATTAGAAATTATTAATTCCATTTCATTTAAAAAATTATCAATATTTGCTTCTTCATTTAAAGCAATTAAACAACAAATTTTAGGAGGAATTTTATATGAAGTCATATCAATTTGTTGAGTTAACATTGATAAACTTAATGATAAATTTTTAGAAACATTTATTGAAGAATTACCATCTGAATCTATAATTCCTCTTCTTTTTAAAAATGTTTCATTCATTTTATTTCTCCTTAATTGATTTTGCCTATTCATTCTTTCTATTCTTCTCTCATTCATTAATTGACTTTGAGTCTTTGGTTTCAGAAATTTTTGCTCTTTTGTTTTATATTGTTTTGTTGGTTTTGATTTTTGCTTTTTTTCTTCTATCTCCATTATTAGGAATAAAAATAAAAAATAATTGTAGGATAAATTATTTTTTTATTTATTGAGTAGTTCCGAAATAATTTATAATTTTTTTTTAGAAAATTTTACATTAAGTAATGAGTATATGTATATATTATTTCAAATATTATTATAATTGTATCTAAATTTAAATAAATTAAAAAAAAAAAATGATTGAATCAAATATTATTAACTGGATTGATTTTGGAGATTCTATGCAACTTTTAGATGTATATACAAAAAAAAAACTTATCAAATTTTTTAATCTGATGAAAGTTCTTATAAGTTATAAAGATTTTTCCATTTTTTTTTTTGTAATAATGAAATTTTTTTTCTTTGTTCAAGTAATGATGTTAACAATTGTTAATATAAGCAAAGATATAGATGATAATACAATCAAAATATTACAATATATATCAAAAGTAATATTTATACAAGAAATAATATCTGATAAAAAATCATATAAAATGATTGTAGTAATAACAACAGCATTAACATTCATAATAATAATAGGTTTGATTTATTTAATAATATCAATTAAAATTGGGAAATTTTATGTAAAATTTCCAATATCAATATTAAATATAATATTTATAGTATTAATGAAATATTTAATAGGACCAATAATTCAAATTTCATTGATGGCAACAGATTGTAAAAATGGAATTCATAAATATTTGGAAGTTAAATGTTATTCTAATATTACACATATGATATATGCAATATTATCAATATTAAATTTAGTTTTTTATTTTCTTACTTCATTAGTCCTTTCAGTTTATTATAATGAAATAGGTTCTATTAATGATAGTAAAGTTTGTGCAAGAATAAATTCAAATTATGAAATATATGTTAATATTTCAAAAATATTAATGTTTGTAATTGCTTATTTTATTGAATTTAGAGTAGACAATAAAAAAGTTTATAGAATAATTCTTCAAGGATATGTTTTTTGTAATTCTTTATTTTTTTCAATTTATGTTTATCGATTTGTCTTATATTATGATGATAAAATGAATAAAATGATACAATTTGGTTGGGTTTTTGTTACTTGGTTTGCTTTTGTTATTGGACTTCAATCTATTTTTAATATTAATGATACTACAATTTTTCATTTAATTGGTTGGGTTGTTTTAACTTTTACATTATATTTTATGAATGAATTTAGACAAGAATATTTATTAACAGATTTTAATATTTTTGAAGCAAAAAATTTAAAAGAAATTGAAATGTTTAATATTTCAATATTTAATTTAATCAATTTAAGAAGTGTTAAAGCTAAAACTTTATTAGTTGGAATTATTAAAAGATTTGAAGAATATGTTCTAACTTCACCTGAATTAAATGAGAAGTTTATTAAATTAGGACAAAATGATCATTTGAAAAAAAAATTTAATTCTGCAAATGCTGTTCCAATTCTTTCAATAATATTTATTGTTTATGATCATCATTTAGAAAGATCCCTTTTAAAAAATGATATTGCTATAATTATGTGTTATTTTTTAATGAATAAAATTAAAAATCCTACATTTACAATATCATTATATTCAAAATTAAAAGTAAATAGTCATAAACATTTATATTTTAAATATATTCTTATGGAAGAAATAAAAGAATATATGGTAAATAAATTATCAAAAAGTAATAATAAAGAATCAATTAAACATGTTCAAATTGGAAGTGTTATTTTATATAATATATATATGGATTTATTTAAAATTAAAGTATATGATGCAGCTTGTAGTCAAATTGAATATTTTGATGTTTTAAAAAATAATGTTAGTACACCAAAAACAACTGCAAATTTTTTAAAATTAGGAGAAGATATTTTAAGATTAAGAAAAGAAATATTAAAATTATGGGAAAAAATAGTAGAATTAAATCCATTTAGTGATGAAAGTGAAAAAGATTATATGTTATATTTAGAAACTATATTACAAGATGATATATTAGCAAGGACAGAAGCAAAAAAATATTCTACTTTAAAAACAAATAAATTATCAGAAAGAAATAATATTTATCATTCAATGTTTATTCAAACTTTATCTTCAATTTTATTAGTTGATGGTTATCAAAATTTAGGAAAAATATTATATACAACACCAAATTTTCCAGCATTATTTTTATTTAGTGGAAAAGAAATATTAAATATGACAATAGAAGATTTAATACCAAATGTAATTCAATCATTTCATAAAGATTTAATAGAAGAAGCAGTAAAATATTCAAATTTAAATTATATATTTAAAATTCAAAGAGATATGTTATTAAAAGGTAAAAATGGAGGAATATTTAATATAAAATTATTTGTAAAATGTGTTCCAAATTTAAGTCACGGTTTAATATATACAGCATATATAACAAAAATGCAAGATCATAATTTTATATTAATATTAGATAAAGATTTTAAAATAAATGGATTTACAGAAATGACTCAAGGAGGTGCTTCATTTACAATGAATAATAATTATGGTTTAACTCAAGGATTACATGGTCATCATATATCAATAATTCTTCCAGAAATATTATTACAATTAGAATATAAAGATCAAAAATTTAATATACCAAAAAGTGAAATAGATTTAAAAGGGAATTTATATCCTGTTGCAGTATGGAAAGAATTAGATAATAAAGTAGATAATGTTTTAGATAAAATAAAACAAACAGGAAAATTACAAGATGAAGATGATTTAAAAAATAATATAATATCAGAATATGATAGTTTAGTACGTGAAATAAGTTCAAAATATCCAAAACCATTTAGTGTATTTTATAAAATAGTGACAAAAACATTTTTAGATGATAAATATTATTATCATAGAGTTTATATTACAAATGATTTAATTGCATTAAATGAAAATTCAAAATCACCTTCTACAGTAAATGATTCTGAAGGAAATTTAAAAAAACAAGATTTAATATCAGAAAATGATAAAGAAGGAGGAAAACAAATAAAATTAAAAGTATCAAATAGTGAAAATAATAAAGATGTTATTGAAAAAGATGAAGATGAAGAAATAAGTGAAAAAAATAATGATGAAAAATCTAATTCAAATAATTTAAAAACTAATGTTCAAAATGATGATGATTTAATGAAAAATAATGAATATACTGGTCCTTCAATTGCTTCTTCAAGTATGACAAGATCAAGTGTTGATTCTGCAGGTTTTAATAAATTAAAAAATGGTATTTTAGAAAAAAGAGAAATTTCAAGTATAAAATTAATGAAATATTTATGCTTTATTTTCGGTATTACTACTATTGCTTTAATGTTATTACAATTATTTAGAAATTTAGGTAATTTTTCTAATTTAGCTGAATATTTAACTGAAAATTTATATTTTAATCATTCTAAAATTGCTGTTTCTTGTGTTTATCTTTCTACTTTAAATTTAAAGTGGAAAAAAGATCAATTTATTGCTGATACTTTTTGTACTATTAATGGAGGAAATTGTACTGATTTTTATTCTGGTTTATTATCAGAATGTATTGGTGATATTAAAGAACAAAAAGAAAATTCTTCTTATTTTTATAAAGATTTTAAAAGTATTTTAGCTAAAATGAAAACTATTGAATTACAACTTTTTAATTTATCTACTACTGATTCTTTAACTATTGATACTGATAATTTATTAAATTTATTAGTTGCAAATGGATTAAAATTAATTGCTAATTTATATCGTTATTATGCTGATACTTATAATGTTTATGATGTTAATTCAGATAATATTTTAATTCAAAGTTTAGATTATATTAATGATGATACTATAACAGGTTATGATGAAAGTGAAAGAAAAAAAAAAATAAAAAACAATTTTAGTTTATTTCCAATTGCATTAGTTTTAGCAATAATAATATTTTTATTATTAAGTGTAGGATATTCTTTTTTAGTATATAAATTGAATGAAATGGAAAAATATTTCTTAGAAAAATTAATAAAATTCCATTCTTTAAATTTTGAAAATTATTTAAAAATATTAGATGATTTAAAAAAGAAATTAAGGAATGATACAGGAGATGATGAAGAAAAAGGAGGAGGTGAAATGGATTTAGAAATAGGATCAAAAAAATCTAAAAAAGATGATGATGATGAAAAAGAAGGTAAAAAAGGTAAAAAATATAAAAAAGATGATAAAAATGATAAAAAATCTCGTGCAAAAGGAAAACAAAATAAATTACAACAAGCACGAAATAAAAAAAAGAAAACAATGGCAAAATTCTTTTTTAGATATAATTTATTTTTTATATTAAAAGTAATGACAATAGTAATATTATCAATATCATATTATTTAGTGTTTTTATTAATAGAATCCCAAAAAAAAAAAGGTTATTTATCATTTGATTCATCAACAGATCAAATAGAAGGAATATATAAATCATCATTTGATATATTTTTATCATTAAAAACACAATTAGAACCATATGAAGAATTATTATCAGAAATAAAAAATGCATTACAAACTTTAGAAGAAAATGAAGGAAATAATGTAACTGTTACAGTAGGAAATAAAACATGTGAAACAAAAGAATGTGTAAATAGTATATTAAAATTTGAAATGACAGTTCCTTCAGCAACAGATATAACAACTCCTAAATTAGGTAATTTACTTATGCCTTTAGTTAATGATATGACAAGTTTAACTGAATCTGCTCTTGATTTAAATAATTTATATAATTCTGATGCTTGTGAAGTTTTATTTAAAGATGATGAATATGCTTATAGTAATTGTTCTAATTTTTGGCAAGGTATTTTATTAAAAGGAATGGAACAATCTATTACTCAAATGAATGTTATTTTAAATACTGTTATTGATGAATTAAATAGTCTTAATTCTGGAACTAAAAGTTTTGAAGATTTAATTGATAATTCTTCTGCTTTTAGTCAATATGAAATTTTTGTTGAATTTTATTTGTTTAAAGCTTATATGAAAACTGTTGAAATTTTTGAAAGTTTTAGAACTACAAAATTAAAAAGTACTAAAGATATTTTTAGATTAATTTGCTATGTTTATGTTATTGGAAGTGTTCTTTTGTTCTTTGTTATGATTTATTTTGTTTATTCAAGTAAATTTATTTTTAATTCTTTTTTAAATTTTATTGGTATTATTCCTGTTAAATATTTAATGGAAGATGATACTTTATATAAAGATGTTTTGAAATTGGAATCATCTATTTTTTAATTTTTTTTTTTTGGTTTTAATAATATTTTATTATTTTTTATTGTAAAATATTAAAACAAAGATTTTTTTTCTTATTTTATTATTTTTTTTATTATTAAATAAATATGAAGAGAAATGGAATCTTTATTTTATTATTAATATCTATTTTTTTTCAAGAATGTTTATTAAAACCAAAAGTAAAAAATAATCTAAAAATTAGAAATAAAAACTTACAAAAAGTTAATTTAACTTTGAAAAAACTTCAAGAGAATGAGAAAAGTATTGATAACGAAGAAGATGAAAATAATTATAATGATATTTTTAATGATATTAATAATGATGATGATGATGATGAATATAATAATAATTATAGTGATGAATATAATAATTATAAAGATGATGATAATGATTATAATAATTATGATTATGAAGAGGAAGATGAAAATATTATTAAAGATGATAAAGATATTAATGATTTTCCTGATGAATATTCAAATTCAGAAGATGAAAGTGAAAATGATTATGATTATAATAATGAAGAAGAAGGAAATAAAAATAATGAAAAAAATAATGAAAATAAAAATGCTGAAGAAGAAGAAAAAGGAGAAGAGAAAAATGATATAAAAGAAAATGAAAAAAATAATGAAGTAAAAAATGTTAATGAAGAGGAAGAAGAAAATGAAAATGATGAAGAAGATGATAAAAAAGATAATAATAATGAGAAAGAAAAAGAAAAAAAAGATGAGGAAAAGAATAATGAAAAAGAAAAAGAAGAAAATAAAAATGAAAAAGAAGAAGAAGATAAAAATAAGAAACAAAAAGAAGATAAAGATGATAAAGAGGAGGAAGAAGAAAATAAAAATGAAAAAGAAAAAGAAGAAGAAGAAGAAGAAGAAAAAGATAATAATAATGAAAAAGAAAAAGATAATGAAAAAGAAACAGAAGAAGAAGAAAAAGATAATGAAAAAGAAAAAGAAGAGAAAAATAATGAAAAAGAAGAAGAAGAGGAAAAAGATAATGAAAAAGAAAAAGAAAAAAAAGAGAAAAATAATGAAAAAGAAGAAGAAGAAGAAGAAGAAGAAAAAGATAATAATAAAGAAAAAGAAGAAGAAGAAGAAAAAGAAGAGAAAGAAGATAATAATAAAGAAAAAAATGAAGAAGAAAATAAAGAAAAAGATAATAATAATGAAAAAGAAAAAGAAAAAGAAGAAAATAAAAATGAAAAAGAAAAAGAAGAAGAAGAAGAAGAAGAAGAAGAAGAGAAAAATAATGGAGAAGAAAAAGAAGAAAAAAAAGATAATAATAAAGAAAAAAATGAAGAAAAAAATAATAATGAAAAAGAGGAAGAAGAAAAAAATAATAATAATGAAAAAGAAGAAGAAGAGAAAAATAATGAAGAAGAAAAAGATAATAATAAAGAAAAAAATGAAGAAAAAAATAATAATGAAAAAGAGGAAGAAGAAAAAGATAATAATAATGAAAAAGAAGAAGAAGAGAAAAATAATGAAGAAGAAGAAGAAGAAAATGAAGAGAAAAATAATGAAAAAGAAAAAGAAGAACAAAATGAAGAAGAAAAAGGAGAAATAAATAATAATGAAAAAGAAAAAGAAAAAGAAGAAAAAGAAAAAGAAGAAGAAGAAAATAAAAATAATAAAAAAGAAGAAGAAGAAGAAGAAAATGAAGAAAATGAAGAAACAGAAAAAAAAATAAAAGATAAAAATAATGAAGAAAATAAAACATCAGAAGAAAAAGAAGAAGAAGAAAATAAAAAAAATGAAAAAGAAGATGAAGAAGAAAGCGAAGAAAATAAAAAAAAAAATGAAAATGAAAAAAATAATAATAATAAAGATTCTGAAAATAAAGAAGAAAATGAAGAGGAAAATATCAATGAAAATAAAGGAAATAATTCAGAAGAAGAAAAAGAAGAAGAAGATAAAGAAAAAAAAAAAGATAATAATAATGAGGAAAATAATAAAGAAGATGAAAATGATAATGAAGAAACAGAAGAAAAAGATGATAATAATAAAAATAAAGAGGATAATAATAATAAAGAAGAAAATGATGATATAGATAAAGAAGATAATAATAACAAAGAAAATGATGAAAATAAAGAAGATAATATAAAAGAAAATGATTATTATAATGATGATGATAATAATCAAAATAATTATTATGATGATGATGAAATAGAAGAAAATGATGATGATGATAATAAAAAAAAAAATAATTATAATGAGAAAGAAGATAATGATGATAATGAAGAAGAAGAAGAAAAAATAAAAGAATCAAAAATAAAAACTTCTATAACAGATATAGATGAAGATGATTATAGAAAAGATGAAGATGAAGAAGAAGAAGATGATGAAAATAATAATCGTCATAAAAGACCAAAAAATAATAATAAAAATCCAAAAGAAGGATATGAAAATGTAATAAATAATTCAGGAGAAGAAGAGGATAATATTGCTAGAAATTGGATATATATTTTTTCATTAAGTCTTGGAATATGTATAATTTTATTTATATATAATTTGATTAAATGTTACAGTAAAAATCCTATTGTTCAATCTCCTTATGATACTGCTACTTATTCTGTTGAATTACAAAGAATTAATGTTCATGATGATGAAAATATGTTAGACTTATAAAAATAATTTTTTATTAATATTTTTAGTTCAAATTTTTATTTATATCTTTAATATAAGAATTTTTTCATTTTTAAAAAAAAATATATAATTATACCATCATAAATACAAAATTTATATACAGTATAAATTGACAAATGTTATACTTTAAAAGGAATTCTTCTACCTGATGGTAAATAAAATTTTTTGAAATGATTATATTCTTTTTCATTACAATATTCTTTTTCTTTATCTATTTGATTTTCTTCAAAAAAATTATCCATTGAAACAGAATAATTTTTATTATTCTGATTTTTATAAAAAGAATTACAAACTTCATCATAAGAATAATTTTTATGATGAGCATTATAATATTTTAAACTTGTATCCGATGATTTATGAGATAATTTATAATGATAATAATTTGAATTATTAATATATTCTGAATGTTTTAATTTTTCGTTAATTTCTTTTTTTAAATTAATATCAAAAGAATGATTTAAAATTCCCATTTTTCGAATAGTTTTCATATATTCTTCATCTGTAAATTTTTTTTTTGGAATATCATTTATCATTGCATAACATTCTCCTATATTTTTGTGTTTAGGAATATATAATAAATCTTCATTTTTTTCAATTTCTTCATCTTTTTTTTTCTTTTTATTACTATGATTTTCATTTTTTTGTATAATATTTTTAGTATCAATATTTTCATTTTTGACAATTTTTTTAACATTATCTTTATCTTCATTTGGAATAACATAATCTTCCCAATGTGTTTTATGCATAATTTTATTAAACAATATTTTATAAATTGTAGTATTTCCAGTATTATAATTAATTTCAATACATTCATTTTCTAAATATTTAATAGTTTCTTCTTTAATAAATCTATGAACTTGTGGAAGTAAAATTCCTTCTTCATTATATATTCTAAATTCTTTAAAAAAATTAGCTTTTCCCATATAATAAACAGGATCACATAAAATATTTTCCATAGTAATTCTTTCATTAGGATTAGGAACTAAAATTTTTTTAATTAACTTTCTTAGATTTCCATTAACATAATAAGGTAAATTATAATTACAATGAATAACTTTTCTATATAAATTATCTTTATTTTCATCTTCAAAAGGTAATTGACCACATATCATAACATATAATATTATACCAATTCCCCAAATATCAACACTTTTAGGTTTATATTTATTTTCTTTTAACATTTCTGGAGAAGAATAACATGGACTTCCACAAAAAGTTTTTAATTTACTATTTTCATTTTGGAAATATGAAGATAAATTAAAATCTCCTATTTTTATTATATAATCTTGAGAAATTAAAATATTTTCTGGCTTTAAATCCCTGTGACATATTTTATTTTTATGTAAATAATTTATTCCATTTATTAATTGATAAAATATAAATGTTGTCTCTGATATTGTTAATCTTTTTTTATTACATATATAATTAAATAAATCTCCCTTTTCTGGTTTTTCCATTATAATATAAAAATTTTTTTCATCTTCAAAAATCTCAAATGCTTTTAATATATTTGGATGATTTAATGTTGACATTATTTTCATTTCTTTTTTTATTCTTTCTTCATCACCTTTTCTTATTAATTTTATTTTTTCTATTATTTTTATTGCTATTTTCTCTTTTGTTTTTATATGTATTGCTAATTTAACTTTTCCATATGTTCCTGAACCTATTGTTCCTAAGATTTCATAATCTTCTATTTTTTTTTTCATGGTATTGTTTGTAAAGTTATATCCTAAAAAATCCATTTTTTTAATTTTTTATTTTTTTCAATTATATATTTAAATTGTTTTTTTTTTTGTAGAATTTTTTTTCTTTCTTAATGTATCAATGGTAATATCAATTATTTATATTCTTTGATAAAATTTTAAAATTTTATTGTTTTTCAGATAATTTTAAAAAAATGTTTTTGATATTATATTTTTTTTTAAATTTTATTCAAATACATTTAATCTAATTTTACATTATTAATATTTATATTATTGAATTGTATAATAAATTAATAACCAACAAATTATTAATAAATTAATTATAATAATAAAATCTCTCTTAAAAATAAATGTAGATTCTAATTATACAATAATGAATTTATATAAAATATTTTTATTACTTTAAAAAAAATAAAAAATAATAACAATAATAATAAAAAATCACATATCCAATTTTTCAAGTTCAGTATCTTTTTTCCTTTTATCTTCAAGATATTGACTATAACCTTCATGAACAGCTTTAAAAATTTTTTTAATTAATTTTCTAAATTCTCCAAATTCAATAACACCACTTTTATCCATATCAACAATTTCTAAAATTTCCATAGTTTCATCTAAAGTAGGTCTTTTATATCCAAAATCATCAGCAAGAGAACAAACAACAACCCATAATTCATCTTCACTTATTTTTCCTGAATCATCAGTATCAACAGCTTGAAAAAGTTGTTTTGTAACTAAATATAATTTTTTATTATCTTGAAGTAATTCTCCTACATTATACATTTTTTTATTTTTAATTTATATTCTTTTAATTAATAAATACAAATTAAAAATTAATTTTATGCATGAATCTTCAAAAATTCTTGAAAATGAATATAAAATATTAACTAAAACTCCTATTTGTAATATTATTATTGAAATTCCTGATAAAAATAATATTTATAAATGGAAAATTTATTTACCAGGACCTTTAAATTCCCCTTTTGAAGGAGGAATATTTGAATTATTATTTGAATTTCCTTTAAATTATCCATTAAATTATCCTTTTGTTAAATTTATTTCTCCAATGTATCATCCTAATATTAATAAAAATACTGGTGAAATTGATAAAAGAGTTTTTGCTTTAAATTGGACTTCTAATCAAAAAGTTAATGATATTATTAAAAAAATAGATTCTTTACTTTCTAATCCTATTATAACTTTTCCTTTAGAAGATGAAATTTGTAAAGAATTTATAGATAATCCTTCACTCTATAATAAGAAAGTTAAAGAAATGATTGAAAATAATTCTAAAATTATTCTTGGATTTATGAAAAAAATTATTTTTGTTTGTCAATTATTTTCTAGATATTATATAATTGAATATCCTTTAAGTGAAGAGTATTTTAATTATATTCAAGGGAAGTTTAAAAGAAAAAATAAAAAAAATTTATTTGAAAAATTAGTTATTGAAAAAGAAGGATTTGTCCAAAATTTTATTGTAAATGATAATAATATTGTTTTAGATTTAATTATTGATGAAGAAAGATATATATCTTTTCCAATTTGGATTAATAAAAATAAATATTATGAAAATTCAGAATCCTCTCAAAATAAAAATCTTAATGAAAATGGTGGCTCATTATTAACTATGTTTAATATTATTTGTGCCCTTGATAAAAAATATACTATGACAATTAATAAAGATTTAGTGAAAAACATTTCAATTAATTTAGAAGCCATATCAAAAGTTTTTCTTTTTGAAGAATATAGAAAAAGATATATATATATGGAATTAAATAATTTTATTACTATCAACGAAAGATTCTTTAATGATGAAAAAAATAAAAAAACAACTTTTTATAATTTTAAGGAAGTTTTTCAGTTTAAATTTTTAAAAAATATAGAAAATATTTTTCATGGAATTAAAAATGATTCTATAGTGAAAATATTTATTAATAATCTTGAATTCAGATATAATTTTCATATTACTGTTTCAAATTCAAATTATTATAATATTAAACCTTTTCATTCATTTATAATTCAAAAAAAAAAAGAAGTAATTGACTGTTTTAGAGAAAATATAGATATAAATCCAATTTTATTATTAATTTTAAAAACTTTTAGTCCTTTTAAATCAATTGAAGAAATTAGTTTAGCATATAATATAAATTTAAAAACAATAATTTATTTTGTTAATCAATTAATTTCTTGGAATTTTGCAAAATTAATTTATAAAATAGGAAATCATTCTCTATTTGAAATCAATCCAAAAATGAATTTATCTATAGAAATAAATGAAAATCTATTTTTTCCTTTAAATTTTTTTAATGTTTTAAATATTTATAGTCTAATTGAACCTGGAACTCCTATAAATACTTTATATTTCAAAAATTTTGAAAATAATATGGATAAAGAAAAATTTTTAAGTGGATTAATTTTTCTATTAGAAAATCAATTTATAATTTTATCATCAATTATTATTGATTGTATTCTTCCTTTTAAATTTGAATATAATTATGAAAAATATATTTTAAATTCTTTGAGAAATATTCTTAAAAATAAAAATAATGTTAATATGATTTTAGAAGATTTCAATGTTAATAAAATAAAAAAATCTAATAAAATAATAAGCCTTTATCATAAAGATAAAAATATTACATATTATGAAGATATTCTTTTAGAAATAAAAAAAATTTCGATTGAAGATTTTAATATTCTAAATAGCATAACAGCATTAATTCAAAATAAAAAATATATAGAAGAAATTAGTTATTATTCAGGTTTAAAAATAAATCAAATTTTAGATACAATTAAAAAATATCCTGAACTTTTCACTCTGATTATTGTTCCTGTATAAATTATTGGTGTAAATAATTATTTTAATTAGTCTAATTTAAATTTTTTTTAAATTATTTAATTATTAATATTTACTATATAAATTAAGATTTTCAAAAATTTTCTGATTTCTTAAAAAGAAGAATAAAATTATTAAGATAATATAATTCATTAAATGAAAAAATAAGGATAGAAACCTTAAATAAATTCTTATTTTTAATTTTTTATTTATTATTAAAAAATTATAATATTTTTTTCTTTTTTATAATATTTCTAAATAAATTTTTAATATATTAACATGATTATTAATAAATAAAGATGTCAATTTTAGTTTTCATATTAATTTTCATTGTGGCATTATTAATATTATATGGAGTTCTGTTAGTAGATTTATTAGCAATATTAGATGTATTTTCAGTAAAAAAACATTGGCAATGGTATCTCTTACCATTATTTTATAATTTATTTTTTTTCGGAATACAATTTATTTATAGCAAAATATCACCAATTTTAAATAAGGCATTTTACTTATTAACATGGATACTTTTAGGAATATGTTTAAATATATTTTTAACCTCTTGGTTATATTTAATAATAGGTATATTTTATAATTGGAATAAAATATCAGGAATAATAATAGTATTAATAATTCCAGGAGCATTATCAATATATGGTCTTTTAGTTCCATTATTTATTAGAATAGAAAAATTAACATTAAAATATAAAAATTTTAAAGGTAAAAAAAAGACAATATGTCATATAAGTGATGTACATTTAGGAGCAGTATATCAAAGAGAATTTACTGAGAAAATAGTAAATGAAGTTAAAAAATTAAATCCGGATATAGTAGTAATAACAGGAGATTTAAGTGATGGTTCCTATCCAGTAAATTCAAAATGGTTAGAACCATTTAATACATTAGAAATGCCAATATTATATATTACAGGAAATCATGAACAAATACATGGAAAAGAAAAAATGTTAGAAGCAGTATCAACAACGAAAATAATTCATTTAGATGGAATTTATGAATATGGAAATATAAATTTTATTGGTGTAGATTATGAAGATAATTTAAGAGAAAAATTAAAAATATTATCAGAAAGAAATCCAGATAATCCAAATATATGTTTAGTTCATGTTCCATCAATGAAAGCAAGTGAATTAAAAGATTATAATATATTTTTAATGTTAGCTGGTCATACTCATGGAGGTCAAATTTTTCCATTACATATTCCTACTCTTTTTTCTAATGCTTGTTTTTGGGGTTTATATGAAAGTGAAGGAAGATTTGTTTATGTTTCTACTGGAGTTGGTACTGCTAATGTTCCTATGAGGACTTTTTGTAGAAGTGAAATTTCTTTAATTACTATTGAAGATGATAATAATGATAATAAAAATGATAATATGTTTGATGGTAATAAAATTTCAAATTATGTTCAAAAATAGTGGTAATTTAGGTATTATGAATTAAATTATAAATTGATAAATATAAGGTAAGTTTTTTTTTTATTTTTAAATTCAGAATTTAAAATAATGTTTATTTTTAAAAATATTTTTATAAAAATGTTAACTTCAGTTTTTTATATGTTTTTTATATTTTTGATTTATTATTATTAATAATAACGCAAACATAATTAAATAATATTTAAATATTTTTTATAAGAATAAATATGGAAAAAAATAAGGAAAAAATGAGCAAATCTAAAAATGAACATATATTATTTAATAAACAAACATTTACAGGAGAAATAAGAGGATTATTAACAGATTTTTATGATATTACAAA
>JAJJKW010000349.1:0-42760 GCA_023805745.1 Isotricha sp. YL-2021b | reverse complement strand
ATATGAGTGGAATGTTTCAATTATGTTCTTCTTTAACTTCTTTAAATTTATCTAATTTTAATACTAATAATGTTACTGATATGAGTGGAATGTTTCAATTATGTTCTTCTTTAACTTCTTTAAATTTATCTAATTTTAATACTAATAATGTTACTAATATGAGTGGAATGTTCTGTAAATGTTCTTCTTTAACTTCTTTAAATTTATCTAATTTTAATACTAATAATGTTACTTATATGAGTTGCATGTTCTTTGAATGTTCTTCTTTAACTTCTTTAAATTTATCTAATTTTAATACTAATAATGTTACTAATATGAGTTATATGTTCTCTGGTTGTTCTTCTTTAACTTCTTTAAATTTATCTAATTTAAATACTAATAATGTTAAAGATATGAGTTATATGTTCTCTGGTTGTCGTTCTTTAACTTCTTTAAATTTATCTAATTTTAATACTAATAATGTTATTAATATGAATAGAATGTTTTCTAGTTGTTCTTCTTTAACTTCTTTAAATTTATCTAATTTTAATACTAATAATGTTATTAATATGAGTTTAATGTTCTCTTTTTGTTCTTCTTTAACTTCTTTAAATTTATCTAATTTTAATACTAATAATGTTATTAATATGAGTTATATGTTCGATGGTTGTTCTTCTTTAACTTCTTTAAATTTATCTAATTTTAATACTAATAATGTTAAAGATATGAGTTTAATGTTCTTTGAATGTTCTTCTTTAACTTCTTTAAATTTATCTAATTTTAATACTAATAATGTTAAAGATATGAGTTTAATGTTCTGTTATTGTTATTCTTTAACTTCTTTAAATTTATCTAATTTTAATACTAATAATGTTAAAGATATGAGTTTAATGTTCTGTTGTTGTTATTCTTTAACTTCTTTAAATTTATCTAATTTTAATACTTATAATGTTACTAATATGGAAGGAATGTTCTCTTCTTGTTATTCTTTAACTTCTTTAAATTTATCTAATTTTAATACTAATAATGTTACTAATATGCATGGAATGTTCTGTAATTGTTCTTCTTTAACTTCTTTAAATTTATCTAATTTTAATACTAATAATGTTACTAATATGAGTGGAATGTTCGAAAGTTGTCGTTCTTTAACTTCTTTAAATTTATCTAATTTTAATACTAATAATGTTAAAGATATGAGTGGAATGTTCTCTTTTTGTTATTCTTTAACTTCTTTAGAAACGAATGATAATAAAATTAAGAAAAAAAGAAAACAAAAAATATAAAATAAAAACGAAAAAAAAATAATAAAAAAAGGAATTAAAACAATAAAAATAGGATAAAAAGAAATAAAAAAAAAGAACTATGAAAAACAAACAAAAATCTATTATTTTTACATTTTCATCAAAAAAAAAAAAAATAAAAATTAAATAAATAATATCATGATCATTTTTCAAAATTTGAGTATACCAATTAAATAAATACCAATAATTTTATTCAAAAAAATAATTAACTTTATTTAAAACAATAATATTTCTATTAAATTTCATTTTTTTAATGATTTCCAAAATATTATTTTATTATATATTGCTCAATATGCATTTGAAAGTCATTTTTCAAAAAAATAATAGCATTTATGAAACTAAATTTCCAGTTTAAAAAAACCATATATAAAAACTTCATATATAAATATTAAAGATTAAAATATTAAATTCATTTTATTAAAATATCATGAAAAAATTCGTAATACAATTTTGGGATTCATAAAATGCAATTTTTTTCCAAGAGATTTCATTAATTATAAATATCAAGAAAAACAAATTTATCTGTAAAAAAAGATAATTTCCTTTAAAGGAACATTAAATACTAATTCTTAAATAAAATGATTTTTTATTTTTTTCCAAAGAATTATTTTTTCTTATCTCTCTTTGATTAAAAAGTAATAGTGAAAAATATATATTATATAATTTTTTTCAATGATAAATTTTTTTAAATATTTATTTTAAATATATTTTTAAAATAAATATTTATATTATGTCAATAAGTTCTTCAAATCAATCATCTTTAGGAAATAATCATGATAATATTCAATTACAATTTGAAACTTTATTAAACAATCCAAATGAATGGAATAATAATGAAATAGAAAGTTGTAGACAATGTTTTAGATATTTATATTTATTAATGAAAGAAAATACATTAAAAATAGAAAAAATAGAAAGAACAAAAGCAACTAAAACAGAATTAAATTCATCATTAAATATAAAAGCTAATATTGCTGATATAATGAAAACTTTTAATGAAGTTGCTCATAATATTGAACAAAGACCAACTAAAGATGATATTCAATTATTATTAGATGAAAAAGCAAATAGATCTGATATTAATAATATTATTATGACTAGACCTTCTTTAGATGATATTAAAAATATTTTAGCTAATGGAGATTTAAGAATAAATTTAAAATATTCTTTAGATGAATTAAAAAATAATTTTGTCCCTATTCAAAATTTTAATGAATTAATGAATACTAAAGCTAATAAAGATAATGTTATTAATGCTTTACATAATAAAGCTAATAAAAATGAATTAAATGAAATTCAAAATCAAATTAATAGTTTTAATCATGGAGAAATTAATAAAAAAATTGTAGAAATTGATAATGATTTAGATAGATTAATTGAAAATATTAAAAAACAATTCTCTAATGTTAATAATGTTTTAAGTGATGTTACAACAAATAAAGCTGATTATAAAGAAATTGAAGGAATATTAACAAATGCAAATAATGAAAATAGAAATTTAAGTACGAAAATAAATAAAATTGATAATGAATCAAATAATTTAAAAAATGAAATGAATATTTTAAAAAATAATATGAATACTATTAATACCACATTAAGTATTTTAGATAATAAAATAAAAACAATGTCAAGTAATAATAATAATACAAATGATAATTTATATTCTATTTTCAATGATAAAATTAATAAATTAACAGAACAATTAAATCATTTAAATAATACACTTAATAATAATACTTTATCACATAAAGATATGGAATTAATAAATCAAAGAATTGATAATATTAATAATAATACAATTTCAGCTTCAAAAATCGAAAATTATTGTTCTTTTAATGATTTAGATAGTTTATATAAAACAATTAAAACAGAAGTTAAAAATAAAATAGAAGAACTTCAACTTTATACTCATGAATATATAAAAAATTTTGATAATGATATTCAAAAATTATTAAATAACAAAGCAAATATTTCAGAAATAACAAATTTATTAAATAATAAAGCAGATATAAAACAATTAACTAAATTATTAGAATCAAAAGCAAATAGAATAGAAATTGAAAATATGAAAATTTCCTATGAAAAAATAAGTCAAGACTATATAAATAAAATAGATTATAATAAATTTGATTCATTTGTAAATGAAATAAAATCAACATTATCTTTATTAAAAGAAGATTTGACATTAAAACCAAATCTAAAAGAAATAATGAATTATTTAAAATCTAAATGTAATATTGATGATGTTAATAAAGCATTAATGGAAATTCATAGTGAATTAGATAATAAAATATCAATTGAAAATTTTAATAATGCAATGAATAATCAAACTGAAATAAATAAAGCATTAATTAAAGAAAATAGTATTGGAAAATGGAATTGGAATTCAGGTAATTTAAAAAATGGATTTTCAATTCCTTGGGAAGAACAATATATAAATACTCAACCTGAGAATTTTAATTGGGAAAAAGATGATATTTATATTAAAGTTAATGATAAAGGAATTTATAATATAATAATTGGAATTTTTACAAAAGAAAAATCAGAAGTTCAAATTATAATTAATGGTGATATTATTTATAATCAAGATTATGAAGGAATAAAAAAAATTAATAATTTTAATGAAAATTATGGTTATAATGTTGAAGATCAAGAAATGAATATTTTAAGAGAAAATATTCCTGTAAATGGAATATCTATAAATAAATTTTTTTTCATTGGTGAAAAAAGTAAAGTTACAATAACATATAATGGAAATAATAATAATAATAATAATAAGATAAAAGGATTTTTAAGTCTGAAAAAACTTTGTTAAAACATTTATTTAATTTTTTTAAAAACTATAATTTTTAATCAAATAATAAATATACAATATTATTTTTTTACAAAATATCATTTATTTGATTAATATCAACAGGATTTGTATCTTTTCCTTTTGTTGCTTCAGCTTCTTTTAATAATTCATTAAATTTTTTTTCTCTTTCTTCATCATTTAATATTTCTTCTTCATCTTCAAAATTATTCTCATTTTTTTTCATATTTATAGTTTTTTCCATATTTTTAATAAATTCTTCATCTCTTTCTTTTAATAAAGCTTCATCCAATTCATGATTTTTAATTTCTTCTTTAATATTATTATCATCACCTTCATTTTCTTTATTATTATTTTCTTTATTATTATTATCAATAATATTATTATCTTCATTATTATTATCTTTATTATTATTATCAATAATATTATTATCTTCATTATTATTATTTTTATTAATCTCTTCATTATAGTCATAATTAAATTTCTTATCATCAACTTCTTCTTTATCTAAATATATATTTTCTTTCTCTTTATCCATTTCAATAGGTTCATTATATTCTATTTCTTTTTTTTCTTCATTTTCTTCATCATCTACAATTGGTTCATCTAAAGGTTCTTTTTCTTCTTCTTCTTTTTTATCATTTTCATTATCAGTTAATAAATTTGAAAAATCATTATAATTTTTATTTAAACTTTCTTTTCCAAAATCTAAATTAGGTTTTCTTGAAGTATTTATTTTTGATTTTAATTCAATTAATTCATTTTCTTTATTATCATCTTTATCTATTTTTTTCTCTATTTTTTTTTCTTTTTTTTTTTCTGATTTAATTTCTTTTTTATCTGGTTTAATATGTAATTCTTCATTAATTAAATTTGTTTCTCTTATTAATTCTTCTTTTTCTTTTTCTTTTTTAATTAATTCTTCAAAAATTTCAGAACTATGATTATTTAAATTATTATTATTATTTTCTTCTTCTTCATATTGCATTTTTTGAATTGGTTCATACATTTCTTTAATTTTACTTAATAATTTTTCATTTCTAATTGTTTCAAGTCTCATTTCTCTTAATAATTTTAATTTTTCTTTTTCTTTTTCAAAAACTGTTTTTTCTTTTAAAGAAATTATTTTTTCATATTTATTTTTATGAATACTAAAAGCTCCTTCAAGTACTCCATAATTTTTTTCTAATATTTTTTTTTGTTTTATTTTATCAAATTTTTCTTTATTTACATCAGATACATCTTTAAATTCTTTTATATCATACATTTCTTTTCCCATTTCTTCTAATTTTATTTTAAATTCTTTTAATTCTTTTAATTTAGCTTCATTATCTTTTTTTCTTTGTTCATTTTTTTCTCTTTCATCACATAATTTATCATAATTTCTTTTTAATGTATTATAATCTGTACCAACTCTTGAAACTTTTATTTTTCTTTTATCAAAATTTTTTATTTCTTTTGTTAAAATAATTTCATTCATTTTTTGTTCTTTTCTTAAATTTTTTATTTCATTTTTATAAAATTGAAGATCTTTTGTTATTTCACTTTTTTTCTCTTCTAATTCTTCATTATAATTAGGTTGATTTAATTGTTTAATTTTTTTATCTAATCTATCAAATTCACTTTTATATTGATTTATTATTTGTTCATTATTTACTGATAAATCTATTTTTTCTCCATTAAGAGTATTTTTATATTTTTTATTTTGAATTTTGTAATTTTTTGACATTAAAGAAACTATATTACTTAATTGACTAATTAAACTTAACATTGTATTATTATCTTTCTTGAATTCATTTTCTTTATCCTTTGCTATAATTTCATTAATTTCTGGTTTTATTTTTAAATATAATTCTTCTGCTGTATCAAAACTTGATATATAAAATCTTTTTTTTGCTGAAACTCTTAATTTATTATTATTTATATTTTTCTTTTTTAAGTTTTCTGATAAAGTTGATTTTTTATTATTTTGAGTATTTAATAATTCATCATTTTTTTCTTCTTCTGTTTCTTTATTATTTTTACTAATTGATTCATTTTCTTTATTTTCTTCATTATTATTTTCCTCATTATTTTCTATTTTTATTTTTTCTTCATTATTTTCTTCTTTGCTTTCTTCTTTATTAATTTCTTCATAATTTTCTGTATTCCTATTTAATTCATTATCTTCATCTTTGTTATTTTCTTCTTTGTTTTCTTCTATATTATTCTCTTCAAATCTTTCTAAATTTCCTGTTTTCTTAATTAATTCATCATTTTCATTTTCATCTTTGTTATTATTTTCATCATGAAATTCTTCATAATATTCTTCTATATTTTTTTCTAAATTAGAATTATCATCAATATTATTATATTCATTATTCTTTTCTTGACTATTATTAAACTCATTTTTAATTTCATTATTAAAATCATCATTATTATCAAATAAATCTTCTTTTTTAAAATCTTTTGGTTTTACTTCAATTTCTCTATCAATTTTTCCAGTTTCCTCTTCTTTTTTAAAATCATTTGCATAAATATCTTTATTATCTTCTTCTTCCATTTCTTCATATTGTAATTCTTTTTCAGGTATTTTTTTATCTTCATCATTATTATTATTTTTCAATTCTTCATTTTCAACATCATCTTCAACTGACTCAATTTTTTCTGTTTTATTATCTTTTTCTTCATCTGATAATAAATTATTATAATCATCTTGCTTTTCATTTTTATTATCTTTTTTAATATAATCTATATCTTCATAATTATATAATTTTTCTCTTTCTTCCATTTTTGAACTTTTTTTTGATTTATTATCTACTTCTTCTATATCCAAATCCATAATATCATCTCCATCTTGACTCATTTAAGTTATTATTAAATATTAATTAATTATTAATGGTAAATATTGTTTATCAATTATAACATAAAGAATATGTATTTAAAATAATTAAGTATTTTCTTCTTTTTGTGTATATTATAATTTTAAATGTTCTTTTCTTTTATTTTTTATAGAATTAATAATATGTAAATAAAAGTTTTACATTATTATTACTTTTTATATATATATAAATATTATAATTAACTAATCATATTGTATTTTGATATTTATAATTAGCATTAATTATTAATTTGATAAAAGAATAAATTTAAAACTCATAACTTTAAATAACAAAAACTCTAAAAAAAACCATATCACATTTTTTAATAAATAAAACCTAATATTATCCTTAAACAGAATAAAAAACCAAGGATAAACTAAATAAATAATAATAACATTAATTTATCAAAAAAAACTATTTATTAAATTAAACATTAGGGCATTGATTTTCAACTCTATAATAATAAGAATCAATTCCTCCTAAATAATGAAGAATAAAACCAATATTAACAGAAAAATGTAAAATTTGATGAGAAGCTCCAAAAAAATCAAATTTTTCAGGAAAATATTTTTCAGGAATTCTTAAAATATAAATTAAACCTCCAAAAACATAAGAAATACCTCCAATATACCAAAATTGTAATTTTGGAACTTTATCAAATCCATTAACATATTCACCAAGAAATCTTAAATGTAAAATAGGAACTGCAGTACTTATTCCTAAACTTAAAAATAAACTTCCTCTTAATCTTCTTCTTTTTGGAATATGAAAATCAGGAGTTAAAGTTAAACAAAAAACACTTAATGCAAAAACTGAAATAAATAATAAATATGCAAAAGCCAAAACTATTATAAATTATATTAATATTTTATTTTTACTTACATCCTTCACAATAAAAAAAATAATAATATGGAGGAAAACATGATCCTGTTATTAAAAATGATATTCCTGCATAATCTAATCTATTTAATATTGAATATATATTTTTTGATATTGGACCAAATAAATGAAATATTGTTGAATTTCCTAAACAAAATATTGCTGTTGTTAACATTAAAAAAAGAGGCCATCTTCTTAAATTATTATTATTATTATTTGAAATTGATTCATTTTCTGTTTTTTTATTTTGTAATATATCCATTATTTTATTTGATATTAATTCCCATTTTAATGTTATGTCATCTATTATTTTTGAATTTGTTTTTTCTCCTATTTTATCAATTATTTGTTTTATTAATTTTTTTATTTTGTCAATATATTTTATTATATAATAACTTATTTTCTTATTATTATTTATTGAATCTAACATTAATTCTGTTTTCAAAATTATTTCATCTACATATGTTGATACGATTGGTGGATTTATAAATTTTTCTAAATTTTTATCTAATTTTAAATCTTCTATCCAAGGAGAAATTACTTCTTTAATGTCAAAAACCATTTTTTCATATTCATAAACACTTAAATTTTTTTCTTGTTGTGAAGTTATATAAATTGCAGTATAAAATATTAAAAAAATGGCTAAAATAGTTCCTAATAAATGAAGCCATATATTCATTAATTCATTATGACATTTAAATAAAGATAATAAAACTTTTTTAATTGAATCACAATTTAATAAATAACCTTTTTTAATATATTCATTGTCTTTTAAATAATCTGGAGCTTCATCATATGTTCCTATTAATAATTTATTTTCTATTGAATTTTCATTAATTTCTATTGATAAACTTTGTAATGGTTTTTCATAATTTTTGTCATTTTCAAAAGGAATTCTTACATTTGAATTTGTAGACATAATATTTTATAAAATTATCAACAATTAATGAAAATTATATATAATTAATTGTTAAAAGGATTGTAACTTTTTTTTATGAAATATTAATTTTCATTATATTATGAGATATTAAAGAAGTTAATGAAATAAACTTTTTAGAAAAAAATTAAGTTAAGAATTTCCTTTTATAAAAAAATGTAAAATAAATTCAATATAAAATAATAATAATTAAAATATAAATAATAAAATTCAAAACAAAAAATTGGAAACAACAAATAATAGTTAGTTTTAATTAATAATAAATGATGAATCAGTGAATTATTAGATGAAAATAAAAAAATTTTAATTAAAAATTAAATATATTTATTATATTTTTTTTTATTTATAAAAAGGTTTTTCCAATAATTAATTTAAATTTTAACACAAAAATAACTGTTTTTATTATCAACTGTTTTTAATATTAATAAATACAACAATAATTTTTCAAACATTTAAATCATTTTAAATAAATTACATTCAGAAAAATTTTTAAAGATTCGATTATATTAATAATAATAAATTATTATTTATTGTATTTTTTAAATCCATTCATTTTTAATAATATTCTTTATTAGACACATCCAATTATTCAGCATTTTTTAAAAAGTTTTAGCTAAAATTTCATTATTTACAATTTATTTTATAAATGATAATAATATAACATAAAACATTAAAATTAACTTTTGTATAAAATATAGAATAAAATCAAAAATATATTTATTCTATCATCAATAAGTTATTGTTGATGATTATATACAGATTGAGATTCTTCAACAGCAGAAGAATCAAATGCTGAACTAATATCAACTAATCCTTCTTTAAAAGAACTTAATGATAAAAAGTTATCATCTAAATAATCTAATGGTTGTAAAGCTATATTTTTTTCTTCTAATATTTTGTGAAATTTCTCAATACATTCAAAATTTAATGGTGATTCTCTTGAAAAAAATGATAAAAATCTTAAATAATTTATTGAACTTTCTGATACTCCATTTGTTGTCATTGGACTACAAAAAGATGAAGTTTTATTTAATATGTTGAGTTTTGAATTCATATTTTATAAAAATAACAATTAATAATTAATTAATATTTTTTAAAAATATAATTGTTATTTATTTTGTATGAAATAATTACTTTTATTTATTTTATATTATATTACTTAATCTATTATATTTAATGATTACTTTATTATATCTGATTTTATTTAAATAAGAGTATTTCACTCTTTTTCAGAAAGAATTAAACTTATTGAAAAAAAAAAAATTAAAAATTTTAAATTTTTTTTAAGTTATAATTAAGAGATTTCTTTTTATTACTTTTCAATTCCTAATTCTTAAGTTGAAGATTAAATTAATTTTTTTATAGAATGAATGCTTTAATTTTCAATTAAATAAATTCTTCATTTTTTAATTTTAAAAAAACAATTTATTTTTTGTTTTTTATATTTTGTATTTTTTTATTAACTAAATGAAAAAATGCCAAAATATTATAGAACAAGCAAATAATCAACTTTTATTAAAATCAAGAAATACATATAAAACATTATTTGAAAATAATAAAAAAAGAAAAATAGAATCTGAACTTGAAAAAAATAAAAAAAATCATATGAGAAATAAAACCGAACCAATATTAAATAAAATTTCAAATTTAGACATAGAAAAAGTATCAAAATATTTTGAAGAATCATTAAATATTTTACATACAATTCAATATTATTTAACGATGAGTGCAGAAAACAATAATAAACCTTTATCAAAAAAAATAAAAAAAAAAAATAATAAAAAACCAAAAAAAACGAAAAACAATAATTTATATATTAAGTTAACATCAGAAGAAAAATTTGACATGGCAAAAAATATAATAGATAATTCAAACCTAAGAAAAGAAATATATTTAAAAATGTTTTCCATGATAGATTCATCAATTGATGATATTAAAAAAATATTAATATTTGATTTAGAAGAATATAATAAAGAAAAAATAAAAGAATTATATCCTTTTCAAGATGATATAAGTAGTATCACAGTATATAATTTTTCAGAAAGTGAAATAAATGAATCAAAAACTGTAATAGAAACACCAAAAAAATCTCAAATTAAAAATATTAGTAAAATAAATAAAACAGAAGAATCTTCTACAATATATAATGATGATTCTTATGGTGAATATAAAAATGATATTCAAATTCAATCTTTTAATGCTCAGAAAATTAATAGTAATATTAATTCTATTATGAGTACTTCAAATACTAATCCAAATATAATTTTAAATACTCAAGAAAAAAACCAAAATAAAGCTATTTATACTGATGGAAATAATAATTATTATGAAAAAAAAAGAATTAATAAATTAGAAAAAATAGATAATTCAAGAAAATATAGTCAAGATGATTCAAATCAAAATGAAAATAATAAAAGAGATTGTAATATATTTTAATATATTATTAATTTGTGGTAATATATAAATAGTATTAATTATTAAATCTAAATAATTACTTATTAAAAAAAATAATAAAAAAATTTATTAAAAAAAAAAATAATATAAATAAATATATAAATTAAAAAGAAGCTAAAAAATCAACATAAATAAAAATAAAAAAAAATGAAAGGTTCAAAAGAAATAAATCAAATTCAAAAAAGAAGAAAATCAGTAATGATTACATCGAATTTAACATTAGAATCATTTAAATCATTAGATCAAAAAGTTCAAAAAGAAGAAAAAGAAAAATCAAAAAAGAATAATCAAAACGTAAGAAAACAATTTAAAAGACAAATGACAATTCAACAAGAAAATTCAGAAAAAACATTAAAAAGAAGAATATCAATAGCATCATCAACAGAACAAATAAAAACAATACAAAATGCAAAAAGAAGAGGTTCATATTCAGATTTATTTATGTTAAAATTAAATTATGTTTCAAATGATTATAATCTTAGTCAAAAACCAGAAGGTGGATATTCAAATTTATATAAAGATGGAATTAGAGTTTTTGATGATCTTGAAAAAGAAAAATCTAAAAGTTTAAAAGGTTCTTTTAATTTATCAAATTCAAAAAGTAGTTTAGATAAAAAATATAAAAGAAGAGCTTCTTTACAACCTCTTTTATTTAAAGATAAAAATTTTAATTTATTAAATTTAGGTGATGATTCTTTAGGAAATAAAAATGATAAAAATAGTATGGGAGAATATCTTAGAAGTTTATCAAATAAGAAAATTAAAAAAAAAAAGAAAAATAAAAATAATAATTCTAATAGTAATAATTCTTCAAATAGTTCTAATTCTGATTCTGAAAATAATAGTTTAAATATTTCTTCTAATTCTTCTGATTCTGATATTGAAGAAAAAGCAAGAAAAAAATTAGAAGAATTTGAAAAAGAAAAAGAATTAAAAAAAAATAATTCTGATAAAATTGATGGAAAACGTTCTTTTAGAAGAAGTTTTCAAGGTTATAATAATAATGAAATTAATTATCAAAATAGAAAATATAAAAAACATAATTCTGTAAGATTAATCCCTGATCAAGAAAGAATTAAAAAATTATTAGGTAATGGAAGTATTATTGAAGATCATTCTATTAATCATATTATTAAGGAAGTTGAAGAAGAATATGAAGATGGAAGATTAAGTAATAATATTTTAACTAATTCTTTAAAAAATACTAAAAATAATTTTTGGAAAAAAGATTTATTAAAAGAACAATTTGATAAAATTAATGAATTAGAAGAAGAAGTTAAAAATCAAATTTTAAAAAGAAATCATTCTTTTAATGATATTCAAAGTAAAAATATTGAAGAAATGAATTTAGATAAAAAAGAAATAGATAAATATTTTAATCGAAGTAAATCTTTAGGAAATGTTTTAGTTAAAAATAAAGGATATAATATGAATAATATAGAAAATATAATAACAAAAAATAAAGCACTTTATAAAAATTTAAAAGAAGATTATAAGAAATTAAGATTAGATGGAATTACTTATGATGAAACTGCAAATAATACAAATGAAAAAGTTAATTCTCCTTCTTCTATTTTAAAATTAAATCCTGATGAATTAAATTCTTCTGAAATTAAAAAGAAAAATGGAGAATCATTTTTTACAAGAGGAAAAATTAGTTTTTTAGAAATTGAAAATGATAATAATAAAAATTATTCAAGTATTTTTAAAAAAAATTATTTAAATAATGTTAATAATTCAGAAAATAAAAAAGAGGAAGAAGATACTAATAAAACTATTGATAATTTCCTTAATAAAATTAGAGAAAAAAATAAAGAAAAGAAAAATTTATTAAATACATATAAAGAAGAAAATGAAAAAGAATTAGAACAATTAAAAAAACAAAAGGAAGAAATTAGAGAAAGAAAAGTTCAATTTAGTAAAGAAAAGAAAGAAAAAGAAAATGAAAAAATAAAACATTATTCAGAAAAAAGAAATAGAAATAAAAATAAAATATTTGACAACTCAAAATTTAATTCAAAAACAATTTCAATAGCTTTAAATAATAATCAAAATTATGAAAAAAAATCAACTCTTACTTCAGATGATAATAATATAAAATTATTGTCTGAACCAATTTATACAAGTAAAGAAAAAAATTTAATGTCACTTAAACATTCAATAAATGATATAGAAATATTATCTCCAAAAAAAGAAATTTATTTAGATTCAAATGAAGACAATAATATTATAAATAAATCTATTAATTATGATAATATTATAAATAGTAATCTCAGTGTAAATGAAGATGAGATAAGTAATATAAAATTTGTTAATAATAAATCAAATCAAGATAATATAAAAAGTAGTAAATTGAAAGGTAAAACTGAAAGAAAATATTTAAATATGTTAAAAAATGATATGTTAGATTTAAATAAAAGAAAAAATAAAATTAAAAAACCATGGCCTCTTAATGTTGTTCAACTTAAAAAATTTAATAAAGATTATATTATGCCTGTTAATAATTTAGATGATGTTATTGAAATAAATAACGTATATATGAGTTTAAACGAAAGTTTGAATATATTAAATAAAAAAACAAACTAAAAAAATATTTCTTTAAAATTTTATTCTCATTATATATGTGATTTTTATAAAGTATTTATTATATGAATTGGGTAAAATTTGTAATCATTTTTAGATTCAATATAAAAAATTTATAAATACCTTTATTTTATGAAAAAAAAATTGGGATTAAATAAGTTTATTTTTTTTTTAAATATAATAATTTATTTTTTTTTTAAATTAAAAAAAAAGATAAAAAAAAAAATAAAAAACTTAAATTTTTCCATTAATAAAATCATTTCTTAAATCAACTTTCCAAATTCCAGTATTATAAAAAGTAATCATAGCAAAATAATCTCTAAAAAAAGAAATAGTAGCAGTAACAACAACTAATTTACTTCCAGGAACATCTTTACAAGTAACAGGAACTTCTTTAACAATAATATTACTTTTATTACAAATATATAATAAATCAACATCAAAAGCCCATCTAACAATATGCATATTTTTAAAAATAATTCTAGCAGAACTTCTACTAAATAATTTAAAACCACATTGAGTATCTTTAATTCCTTTAATTCCAATTATATTTTGAACTATAATATTATTTATTCTTCCCATAATATCTCTATACCAAACCCTTTCAACATTTTCTAAATTTATTTTTCTAGAGCTAATTGCAATATATTTTTCTTTTCCTTCAATTTCTTTTAATAAATATTGATAATCTCTTATATCTGTTGCTCCATCTGAATCAAGCATTAATGCATATTTTCCTCTTATAAATTGCATTCCTGTTGTTACTGCATATCCTTTTCCTCCATTTTTTGAATATGTTATTCCTATTATTTACTTATTTTCATTTTCTTTTATTATTTTCTTTATTATGTTTCTAAATATTTTATTGTTTCTTTTAATGGTTCCTCTAATCTCTCATTTTCATTATATGTTGAAAATACTCATGAAAGAAATATATTATGTATTGGATTTTCAGAGTTTAATGCTAATTTATTATATACAAATTAAATTTTAAAAATTTTCGCCAACAAATCATATTAATTGCTTTCCTTGGAAGAAAATTTTAATTTAAATAAAATATAAATTAATTGCTTAATATTTTATCAATGATTGAGCACAATCCCCAGTTCCCAAAATCCCCAATCTCCGTTTTTATGTACAATATTTTTTAAAAATTTCTTAATATATAATAAATAAATAATTATTACATTCACATGCTTAATATTCAATAATATTTATTCTGATTTGGATGATTATATCTCTGATAATTATCTCCTCCATTCTGTTTCCTTTGATTGATATATTACCAAAAGGTGGACTTGGTGGTCTATTAGGAAAATTATTATGTTGATTTTGTCCTTGAGTAAATCCCCTTTTACTATATACATTTTTTTCTGTTTTATAATCAATAAAAGATGTTCTTGTGTCTCTCATATTATATTCATTATTGTCATAGTGCATTTGAACTTTATTTTGATTATATTGTGGTTAAAGGGTCTCTCATAGGATAATTATCATTGTATGGGAATTAAAGATATCAATTGTTTTATTTTTATGAGTTATCATAAATATCATATGAATTATTTAATAATTTATGTTTATAAGAAAGGTAAAATTTCATTTGAAAGATTATTATCGAAATCATTAAAAAATTATTTTGAATATAAAAATTCATATACTCTAATATTGTTTCATCTTTCATATTATTTTTAAAATATCATTAAATAAAAAAATTTCTTTTGAAAATGAAAATAAAATTCGAATAAAATAAATTTTAAAATTAAAAAAACAATAAATTTTTAAAATTAATAATAAAGAATATATTTTGAATATAAAAAATAAATAAACTTTAAATATAATTAATTTATATTTAAAAGAATTGAATGTTTGATGACTTATTTGCAGAAGACACTTTAGGATATGAAACAACAACTCAATCTACATTTCATGGAGAAAATTGTGCAAGTAAATTAGAAATACCAAGTAATGAAAGAAATAAAACAAATTTTGTAGGATTATATAATCAAGGAGCAACATGTTTCTTAAACAGTTCTCTTCAAATATTATATATGACACCAAAATTTAGAAATATTATTTTTTCACTTCCACTTTGTAAAAATAAATTAGATGAAATTAGTGATTTTTTACCTAAAACACAAAAATATGATATTTTATTAACTTTACAAAAATTATTTTCTGAATTAAATTTATTAAATATTAATGCTATTAAAACAAAAGAATTAACTGAAGCTTTTAAATGGAATAATAATGAAGGAAATGAACAACAAGATTCTCAAGAATTTATTAGATTACTTTTATTTGATATTTTAGAAAGAATTTTAATAGGAACTCCTTTTGACAATTTAATTAATTTAATGTATAAAATTTCATTTATGTCTTTTATGAAATGTAATAATTGTAATAATATAGTTAAAAAAGTTGAAGATGAATATGTTTTATCTCTTCAAGTTTATCAAATTAAAGGTTTAAAAGAAAGTTTATATTCTTCTTTTGGACATGAAGAAATTATTGAAGATTATAATTGTGATAATTGTAAACAAAAAGTTAATTTATTAAAATGGAATAAAATTATTTCTTTACCAACTTATATTAATATTGGTTTAAATAGATTTACTTTTAGTATGGAAACTTTTGAAAGAATTAAAATAACAACTAGATTTGAATTTCCTTTAGAAATTAATATGAAAGAATATTGTGAAATTGAAAATGAAAATTTAAAAGATGAAGATTATATTTATGAATTATATGGAGTTATTATTCATTCAGGAACTCCTTATGCTGGACATTATTTTGCTTATATTAGAGATTTAACTGGACAAGGAAAATGGGACTATAAACTTACTCAAATAAAAGAAGAAGAAAAGAAAGAAGAAAAGAAAGAAGAAAAGAAAGAAGAAGAAAAGAAAGAAGAAGAAAAGAAAGAAGAAGAAAAGAAAGAAGAAGAAAAGAAAGAAGAAAAAAAAGAAGAAGAAAGAAAAGAAGAAGATAATTTCAAAAGCAGAAAAAATAAAAAAGGTAAAAAAAACAAAAATAAAAACAAAAATCAAAATAATTCTCAAAATCCAAATCAAAACCAAAATAATAAAGATAAAAAAAATAAAAATATAGAAAAAGAAAAAAAAGAAAAGAAAGAAAAAGAAGAAGAAGATGAAAAAAGTTATACAAAATTTGATAATAAACCATATCCAATAGCATATAAAAATAAAGAATTAGGAAATAATTGGTATGAATTTAATGATACAATAATATCATCAATTCCTTTAGGAAGATTACAAAAAGTTTTTAAAGGAAAAGCAAGTGCATATATGTTATTTTATGTTAAAGCAAAACAAGAAGAAAAAATTCAAGTTTTAAATCCTCCTGATTATCTTTTAAATTATGTTAATGAATTAAATAATAAATTAGAAAATGATAGAATAAATTATCAAAGAGAAGTTAATAGTTTTATTATTGATATTTTTAATGAAAATAATTTTGTTTTTAATAATGAAAATAATATTATTAGTATTATTAATTGTGAAGAAAAAGAAATTTATGAAAAAAAAGTTCAATTCAATGATAAATTAGAAGAGTTGTTTAAAGATAAGGAAAAAGAAGTTTTGATTTATTTATTTTATTATGATGTTCAAAATAAATTTATTACTATTGAGAAAACTTTAAATTATGAAATGAAAGATTTAAGTTTGAAAGAATTAGGATTTTATCATAAATGTAGTATTGTATTTTCAAAAGCTGATTCTAAAATATTTGATTTAAATAAAATTAAAATTGGAAAAGAATATGAACCAATTATATTAAAAATGTATTTTAATGGAAATAAATTTGAATTTATAGCTTATTCAAATGATAATATTTTACAATTAAAAGAAAATTTATCTAAAAAAATTGGAATTAAATCAGAAGATTTTGAATTATCCTTTTTAGGAAATGGAGGTAAAGATATTTATTTGGATGATAATATTATACAAGATAAAAAAACAAAAGAATTAAAAACAATAAAAGATTTAAATTTACATAATAAAAATTTAATTTCTATCAGTTTCAAAAAAGATGTTAAAATTGAAAATGAAAATATACAAGTTAAAACAGAATCTGAAAATGAAATTAATTTAATAGTAAAATATGAAGATGAAATAGATGATGTTAAAATAATTAAAATAAATTTAAATCAAACATTTAAAGATTTATATTTATTGTTAGAAAAAGAATATAATATAAATAAAAGGGAAGAAGAAAATAATTTTTCTTTTAGAATTTTTATTGAAATAAATAATAAAATAATTCCCAAAAATCAATTTGAAAAAAAACTAAATACATCTCCAATTTTTTGTGAAGGTGATGTAAGATTAAAAATAGAAATAGGAGGAATTTATGAAGAAGATGAAATATTATTAAATATATTAATGAAAGATTTATCAAATCAAACAATATCAAAAGAATTTATATGTAATCCTGAGAAAATTACAATAAATAAAATGAAATTATTTTTGATTAAATTTTTATCAGAAATGAATAAAATAGATAATGAAATTAATGAAAATGATTATCAAATATTTAAAGTAGATGCATTTAATGAACCTTTAAAAGCAATTAAAAATGAAAATTTAACAATTTCAAAAAATTCAATAAAAGATCATGAATATCTTTGGTTAAAAAATATTAAAGAATTACCTAATGAAATTGCTTATATAAATATATTTAAATCACCTTTTGAAGAAAATTATTTTGATATTTCTGAAAATTTTACTCCCATAAATTTAAATGATAAAAGTAATGTTATTGAATTAACTTTACCTAAAAAAACTCCAATTGAAGAATTAAAAGAGAATATTAATAAAGATGTTGATAAAGAAAATATTAGAGTAAGATTATTAGGTAAATTTAATCAACCAGAAAGAATTTTAAAGGGAAAATCAAATTTAAAAAAATATAATGTTGAAAGTCCAGTAAATATTTTATATGAAAAATTAAAAGAAAAAGAAGAATTAAATGACCATCAATTATTTTTAATATTTATGTTAAGAAATATAAAAGAAAAAAAATATTATAATAAAAAAATCGAAATAATAAACTTTGATAAAAATACATTTGATTCTCAAATTTTATATTCACATTGTAGAGAATTTTCAAATTGGAAAAATATAACAATAGCAAAATATATAAGAGGAATGTTTAATTATGAAATAATAAAAGAATATGATGAAAAAGGAAAACCAATAAATTTAAAAAAAGGACAATTTACTTTAAGAGATTCTGATTGGATTGCAATTAAAAATGATGATGAAGAAGAAAGTGAAAAAGATAACTTTATGACTGAATATGATATAAAAGAAAATGAAATTTTTGAAAAAAATAAAAAAATATTATCGATACAAAATAAAAAAGGAAAAAAACTTCAAATAGAAAAACCACTTAGAATAAATTTAGACGAATAAAAATAAATTAAAAATATATAAACTAAATAATAAATATTAATAATAAAAAAATAAAAAAATCTTCGAGAATATATAATAATAAAAAAAAATAAAAAATAATAGAAAAGAAAAAAATAAAGATAAAAAATGGATATTTAAAATAATAATATGGGGTCTGTTTATTGTTTTTATTGTAAAAAAAATAATATAGTTCAAACAAAAGTATTTACATTACCAGAAAAAGAATATTCAAAAACAATAAGTTTATCAAATTCTCATATTGCACAAATGTCTCTTTTTTCAACATATAATGCAAGTACATTAAAAAAAAATAAAACATTAAAATTTGATAAAAGTTGTTTTATAAGAATGAAATCAAAAAGTTTATTTGAAGAATATGATTTAAAAGAAAAATTAGGTGAAGGTTCTTTTGGTTTTGTATATAAAATTGAACAAAAAAAAACTCAATTTTTAAGAGCTGTTAAAGCAATTAAAAGAAAACATGTAAATGCAAATTTTATTAATGAAATTAGAATATTAAAAACTATAGATCATCCTAATATAATACAATTATTTGATTGTTATTATGATAATAATTATTATTATATGATAGAAGAATATTGTTCTGGAGGAGATTTATTTGATTATTTACATAAACAAAAATGTTTTTCTGAAAGAAAAACTTCAATAATATTAAGACAATTATTATCAGCAATAAATCATTTACATAAAAAGAAAATAGTTCATAGAGATTTAAAACCTGAAAATATTGTTTTTATAAAAACAAAAGATAATGATGATTTATTTATTAAATTAATAGATTTTGGAACTTCAACTTCAACAAAAAATGGTAATTTAACACAAGAAATAGGAACAATATATTATATTGCTCCTGAAGTTTTTAAAAATAATTATAATGAAAAAGCTGATATTTGGTCTATTGGAATTATATTTTATACTATGATATGTGGACATCCACCTTTTAGAGGAAGAAGAGAAGATATAATTAAAAAAAAAATTTTAAATTATAATATACAATTTCCTTCAAATACTTTTAAAAATGTTTCTCAAAGTGGAATTAATTTATTAAAAAAATTATTAGAAAGAAATTATAAAAAAAGAATAAGTGCTGAAGAAGCTTTAAATGATATTTGGTTTTCTCAAATGGAAAATAAAAAAGAAGATTTAGAAATTAATATTTTAAGTTCTACTATATGTAAAAATATCGAACAATTTAAATCAACTGTTGATCTTCAAAAATTAATTTTATCTTTTTTATCTAATCAAACTTCTTTTCATGATGAAATTAAAAAATTAAAAAAAGAATTTGATAAAATTGATGAAAATAAAGATGGTGAAATTTCAAAGAAAGAATTAATAAAATGTTTAGAAACAATTTATCCAAATGAAGAAGCAAAAATAAAAGCAAATGAAGTTTTTGATGAAATAGATTTTAATCATGATGGAATAATAAATTTTTCTGAATATTTAACTTTAAAAATAGAAAAGGAAAAATTAATTAATGAAGATATGTTAAATAAGGTTTTTAAATTATTTGATATTGATGGAAATGGTTTTATTACTATTGATGAATTAAAAGAAACAATGCCTCTTGAAGTTATTAATAATTCAGTTTGGATTAATTTAGTTAAAGAAGTAGATCAAGATGGTGATTGTCAAATTTCTTATGATGAATTTAAACAAATGATGTTAAAACTTTCAAAAATGTGATTTTTTGTATTTTCTTTCTTTATAGAAAGAAAATGGTTATTTAATTATATATTTATATCTTTAAAATTCTTTTTGACTTTCGAAGTTCTTAATGAAATTTATGATAATGTGAAACTTATAATGAAATATTATATATTAATTTGAAATATGAAAAAAATATCTGTTATTATATATAAATAAAACAATATAAATACTTTTTTATAAACTTAAATCGTTTTTAATTTCATAATCTTTTAAAATTTCAATAAATTTATCTTGATTTTCTTCAATGATTTGAGTAAACCCATTAATAAAAATAACTTTTTCTTTTAAATAATTCATTATTTGGGAAATTTTAACTGAGAGACCTAAAGTTAATAATAATAAAAGAATTAAAATATAATTATTATTATTTTCTTTATGTTTATGAATATTTAAAATAACAGAATGTCCTAATTTAATTTCTCTTTTAATCCATTTTCCAATAATTTCTGTATTTACTTTATTATTGTTATATTCATTCCAACCAATTTCACATTCTTTATATATAATATTTTTATCTTGGAATTGTTTAAAATTATTTTTATTTATTTCTTCATTATCAATATTAATTATTGTTGTAATCATAAATTCTTTAATAAAATCAATAATTAAATTACTTTCACTTCTTTTATCATCTTCTTTATTTTCTTTAAAAAAGTTTTCAAAAGTAAAAATAGGGGAATTAAATTTTAGGAAAATATAACCTTCCTTTTGACATTTAGAAATATTTGAATATGTTAATAAAATATAAGGTAATAAGTCATAATATCTATTATCTAAAAAATCTAATAATATTTTTATTTTAGAAGAAAGTGAAGTTTCAATTAAACTTGTATTCAATAATTTAATTGAAATATCTATTTTTAAACAAAATAAATTAGAAATGATATCTTTTGGCTCTTCTTTATTATTTTCAAATATTTCTATTGGAAAAATAATTATTATATGATGATTATTTAAAAATCTTTTGAAATTTTTTTTTTTATCCGAAGACATATTTTTAATATCTTCATGAAGATAATTTATTTTTTTCATTTTCTTTAAAAAATTTTCTTTTTGTTGATTTGAAGGTCTTAAATCATATAATAAATATTTAGAATTAGTATAATTTTCTTGATATAATAAAGCAATATTATAAATTTCACTGAATGAAACTTTTTGAATTTTTTGATTAAAATTATCTTCAGAATAAATGATTAAATTATTTAAATTATCATTAAAAGGATTTTGCTCTAATTCATTAGAATCTAAATTTAAATTCCATTCTTCTTCATTATTATTATTTTCATCTCTTTTAGAAAAAAAATCTGAAGTATAATCTAAAATAGTATCTTTTGTAAAATTTTGTCTTGTGCAACATGCACCCATAAATTTAATTTAAACTTGAAATTATTTTTTAATTTTTATTTTAATTAATTATATTTATTATAATCTTTTAAATGAGTCAATTTAAAATTTCAATTACTCCTCCAGAAGATGATGAAAAACCAAAAATTAATATAATTGAACCAAATATTAGTGATGAAATAATTTTTAATTCAATTGAAGAAGAAATTGAAAAAAATTTGAATTCAAAAAATATTTATTTTAGGGAATTAAATAAGTTAAATAAATATTTAAACAATTTTAATAAAAGAATGAAAGATTTAATTATAGAAATTCATGAAAATAGAAAACATAATTTTGATTTAAAAAATCAAATAAGTACAATTGATAATGATATTTTGCTTCAAATTGAAAATCAAAAAAATGTTTTATCATCATTGGAAAATGAAAATAAAGAAAATTTTGATGAGAAAAAAAAAGAATTAAATACTATAAATGAAGAAATATTAAAATTAAAAAAAAATAAAGATGAATTAATAGAAAAAAAAAAGGAAAATGAAGAAAAAATGTATAATAAAGAAAGTAGTCAAATAGATTTACTAAGAGAAAAGAAAAATTCAATAGATATAACATTAGAAAATTTTAATATATTAAAAACAAAAATAATTCCAATATATCAAAATTTAAATGATTCAACAAAAAATAATGAATTAGCAGAATTAGAAACTTTAAAAAAAGAATTAGAAAATTTAACATCATCAAGTAATCAAACAGAAGAAATAAAAAAAAAATTAAAAGAAGAAATAAATATTCAATTAAAAGAATCAAATAATAAACAAGAAACATTATTATTAGAATGTGAACAATTAAGAGTTGCTTTAAATGAAAAAATGAAACAAACAATAATATTAAATGATAAAATTAATCAATATACTTCTTCAATAAAATTAATTGATAAATATGGTGAAAAATATAAAGAAATTTATGAAAAAGAACAAATTATAAAAGATAAAGAAATAAATTCAAAAAAACAAAGTGAAGAATATAAAGATTTATTAGAAAGAATAGATATTTTTCATAAAAAATATGATGAAATTAGTGATTTTTTAAATGAAAATATTACAATTATGGAAAATTTTCTTAATGTTGCTATTGTTCAAAAAGAACAAATTGAATCATATAATCATGAAATTAATAATTTAAAAAAAAATCTTGAAGAAAATGAAGAAAAAATTGAAATTTTAGAATTAGAAAATAAAAGTTTAGAAGCTGAAATTTCTCCAGTTCAATTAAAAATTTCAAAACTAGAAAATGAAAAAAAGTTTAATATTAATAAAATGAATTTTGATAATATTAATGAATTTTTCAATAATATTGAACATTTAAAAAAACAAAAAAATGAGCTTAATGAAAAAATAAAAAATGTGAATGATCAAATTTTTAATATTCAAAATCAAAATATGAAATTTTTAAAAGATATTGATGATAAAACAAAATTATATGTTGATGTAGAAGGAGAATTAAGAAGTGAAAATATTCATTATATTAAAAGTTATGAAAATATATTAAATGATTTACCAGAAAATTTAAGAAATAATACAAATACAGTTAGTGATGAAATTAAATTACTTAATGAAGAATTAGAACAATTAAATGATGAATTTAATGATTCAACTGCTTTATTAAATCAAAAAAGAAATAGAACAACAACACATAGTAGAACAAGTAAAATAATACCTATAGATTTAAATTAAATAAATAAATTGTTTTATTTTTCAAAAAAATGAAATGATTTATATAAAAAAGTTGTTTAATTATAAATTCAATTATATTTTTTTTAATTTAAAAAAATATTAATATTTATTTATCAATTTGTATTTTTGTTTTTTTCAGAGATTATATAATAATAAGAAAAAAAGTTATTTATTTCTATCTCCTCTTCTTCATTAAAAAGAACCATATTAATATAAGGCTCATCATCATATTCTGTTATCTTTGTATATTTTAATGGAATTGTATAATTTTTTTTTTCACCTGCTTTTAATTCAATCTTAATATTCTCAAACTCAACAATTGATTCTTTATTTTTTATAAATTTTAATTCACAATTATTAAGATCTTTTTTACTTAAATTTATGATTCTTATCTCAAATTGAGCTTTATCTATCAGAATATCACTTAACTTTAATTCTTTATTTATTAATTCAATTGTCGCTTTTAATGGCATATTTTTTATTATTAATGATTCAATATTTTTAAAATTATATTCTAGATTATTTTTTAGATTGTAATTTTTGTTTTCTTGTTCTTGTAAATTAGTTTCAATACCATTTTTTATTAATGCTTCAATATTGTTAAATTTATTTTCCAGATTTATTTTTAGATTTTCATCTATGTTTTTTTGTTCTTTTGAATTATTTTGAATATTGTTTATTATTTCATTATTTTGACTTTCCATTAATATTTTATTTTGATTAAAATTTGAATTTAAATTGTTCTCAATAAAATTTATTATTTCTTCTTTTTGGTCATTAACAATTTTTTTTAGATTATTTATTTCTGTTTTTTGTTCATTAATTTCTTTTTTAAGACTATCAATTTCTTCTTTTATTTCTTTAGATAGTTTTGTATTATTTTCTTTTAATTGATTATTAAGGTTATTTGAAATTTCATTAAACTGTGCTCCAATTTCATTTTTGACTTGATTAAAAAATTCATTTGTACATTGCTCTTTAAAAAATACCCAAAATAAACCAAGAATCTTTTTACTAGTTTGGTCTGTAATATAAGTAAATTCTTCAAATGCAGGATCATATTTAATTTTTTCTCCTTCTTCATAAGGTTTTGGTATTTTTTTTTGTATTTTATCATATTCTTCTTTTTCTTTTTTTATTACTTCCATTTCCTTTTCTACATCAATTTTTTTATCTAATTCTTCTTTAAAATCTAATAAAGAAAAATCTTTGAATTCTTCTTCTTTTAGTGTTATATTTATATTTTTTATATGTGAATTTTTAATATATTTCTTATAATCATCATTATTTTTTATTTCATTTTTCTTTGAATCAACAATTAATAAATCATCTAAACTTTTTTCTACTAATTCTTCATCATCAAATTTGTCTTTTATATCTGCCATTAAACAAGCAAAATTATCTGGTTCATCAATTGATAATTCTTCATCTTTCCAAAAAATTTTTACGGATGACATTTTTTTGAATTAATAAAATAGTTAATAGGATAGAATAAAAATCTAACAAAAAAAAAAAATTAAAAAAATTTAAAAAAAAAACTAATATAAAAAAAATAAAATAAAAAAAATAATAAATAATTAAGCACTTCCATATTCTTTCATCCAATTAACATACATTTCAGTTTTATAAGTATAAGCAGGTTTAACTTTTTTAACACTTTCATCAAAATCCTCTTTAGTAACAGGAAAATCTTTAATATTAAAAATTTTATTTTTTTTATCTTTTTCAATGATATCAATTGCTTTTCTCGTTCTCATCATAAGAGCTTCTTTACATAATAATTTAATATCACTTCCAGAATAACCATTTAAAATTTTAGCATAATCTTTATAATTAATACCTTTAGTAAAATATTCAGGAATAAAAGTTTTAATCATAAATTCTCTTCCATTTTGATCAGGTAAATCAACCATAACTCTTTTTTCTAATCTTCTTAACAAAGCAGGATCTAAATCCCAAGGAGTATTACTAGCAGCTAAAAGAAAAACTCCTTCATTTTTCATTAAACCATCTAATTGAATTAATAATTCAGTTTTCATTCTTCGAGAACCTTCATGTTCATCTTGACTAGAACCACGAGCACTCATAATAGAATCAATTTCATCTAAAAAAATTGTTGATGGTTGATAATGACGTGCTAAGTCAAATAATACTTTTATTAATTTTTCTGAATCTCCTCTCCATTTTGATACTACTGTCGCTGCTGATATATTAAAAAATGTTGTTCTCATTTCTGTTGCTACTGCTTTTGCTAATAATGTTTTTCCTGTTCCTGGAGGACCAAATAATAATATTCCTTTCCATGGATCAAGTAATCCTGTAAAAAATTGAGGATATTTAATTGGCCATAATAATGCTTCTTCTATTATCTTTTTTGGAGTTTCTAATCCTATTATATCTTTAAATGTTACATTCGGGTTTTCTAATATTATTTCACGCTTTATTAATAAGGCTAAATCTCTCATGTCTACTGGTAAATCAGAGGGAAGAGGTTTTAGTAATATTGATTCTTTGTGGTCGTTAAAAGAATATTTTTCTTCTTGGGTATTGTTGTTGTTGTTTTTGGAGTTGGAATTTTGATTTTTTTGTTTTGGATTAAAGGAATTTATGTTTAATTCTAATTTTATGTCATTTGGATTTGATGCTGTTGTTGAAGTTGTGTTACTTATGTTGTTTATATTATTGTTGTTATTGTTATTGTTGTTGTTATTTTTTAAATTTGTTATATCTATATGTTTGTTTGTATTTGGATTTTGATTTAAAGGTGTTTGACTTCCTTTTTTTCTTTGAATTGAATTTTGTTTATTTACGTTTCTTCCATTTATTTTGGGAAGTGGACCTCCCATTTTTCCATCTGAAATTTTTTGAACAAATTTTGGATTTCGATTAAATTTCATATAATAATAATCTTCATATTCTCTTATTATCATATATAAATCCATATTATCTGCTACTACATATGTATCTAGTTCTAAATTACTTTCTTCTTCTAATTTTATTGCAGTGTCTCCAAAACCTATATTCATTAAATATTGATGAATTAATATTAATATATTTTTTTTTCTTTCATTTTCTTTTTTTTCTACTTTTTGACGAGATTCATAATCTCCTTTACTTAATAAACCTGAAAGACTCATTTTTTTATTTTCATTATTTTTTAAATTTTTAATTTTTTATTTTTTATTCTTTGAAATTTTATTATTTAATTATTACATATTTTTTTAATTATTTATTATGACTGAGAATAAAAAAAGTTCTTTAGATGAAATAAAAGCATTAAATGATCATTCAAATATATCTTATTTATTATTATTTTTTGTATTTGTATTTCAATTTAGTTCTAAATCAAAAGATGTAATGACAAAAGTAAATGAAGAACAAAAGAAAAAAGGGGATAAATTATTTTGGATATTTTTAATAACAATGCAAATTTCAAAAGCAGCAAATTGGTGTTTAACTCCAAATTATTTTGATTTTTTTGATAAATATCATCATTTGGAATATCAAACTTATACTAAATTAATTGCAATTTCTTTTTTAAGTTCTACAATTTTAGGAACTTTAATAATTGGTTATTTAAATGATAGAAAAAATAAAAAATTACCTTGTGTTATTTATGGTTTTATTATGATTTTTTGTTGTATTACTAGAATAATACCAAATATTTATTTTTTGATTGTAAGTCAAATTTTTTTTGGAATTTCTGTTTCTATTTTAAATACTAGTTTTGATAATTGGTTTATTAATGAATGTTTAAATACTTTAACTGATAAAGATACAAGAAATTCAATTATGACTAATGCTTTTGAAAAAAATATTATTTGTGATTCTATAACTGCTATGATTATTAATTTTTGTTTAGGTTTCTTAAAACATGAATATGGACTTTTTATGACTTTAGTTGTTAGTGTAGTTATAAGTATTTTACAAATTCTTATTGTTGAATTATTATATAGTAATAATTATTTTGAAAATAAAATAGAAATAAAAGAAAAAAATGAAAAGGAAAATCAAGAAAAAGAAGAAGAAGAAAAAAAAGAAAAAGATGAAAATAAATTAAAATTGATTAATACAGATTCTTTTTTTCAAAATACAATAAATGCAACTAAAGTTATGCTAAATAATAAATTATATTTTTCAGTTGGATTAACAGAAAGTTTAGTTTATATAATAAATCAAATATTTATATATATTTGGAAACCATCTTTAAAATCAGTAAATAGTCATTTAAATAATAAAAATATATTTATTTTATTTATGATATCTTTTATTGCTGGTGGAACATTTTTTAGAGTTTTTTATTCTTATTGTAATTATAATATTTTAAGAATTTCTAAAGCAATTGGATTTTTTTTTATATTAGGCTTTTATTTAATTACTTTTGGATTTAATTATGAAAATAAATTATATGGTTTTTTAGTTTATGAAGCTGGAAATGGATTATTTTATCCTATTTATTCTACTATAAAAACTGAATGTATTGAAAGTAAATATAGAGGAACTTTATTAAATTTATTTAAAATTCCTTCTAATATTTTTATTGGTTATTTATATATGAAAATTAAAACTTGGCATGTTCCTGATTTAAGATTATTCTGTTTTTTTATTTCACTTATTATATTTTTACTTCAATTATTATATTTTTATCAAAAAGAAGATAAAAAAGAAGAAGTAAAAAAAGAAGTTAAAAAATCAAAGAAAAAAAATTAATAAAAATAAATATTTTAATTGTGATATTATAATTATGAATTAATATTCTTTTATTAAATTATTTAATGACTTAAAAGATGTCCTAAAATTAATTCAACTCCCATTAAAACTCTAAAATAACTAATATCATCTTGAGTAAAATCAAAATTTTTATTTTTAGAGATATAATTCATAAATTGACAAACAAAAACTCCACAATCACTTCCATTATTTTGATATGGAATATTTTTCATAAAAATATATGTCCAATTTAAATTAGGAGAAATTAAATATTCATTTTCAACCAAATATTTATCTATTAATATTGTTAAATTTTCAAAAATAGGATAAAAATCATCAATATTATAATTTTTTAAAGAATCATAATAAGATAATTCTCTTTTTTCAAGTTCAATTTTTATTAATGCCCAATGAGAATTATTTATATTTAAAGGAAAAAGTAAAATTTGATAATCATTTAAATTTATTTGTTTTCTAGATTTTTTAAAAAATTGTAATAAATCTTTAAATTTATTTTTATCATTTTTTATTTCTTCTTTTGATAAACAAAATATTTTTTGTAGTAAAAATGAAGAAAAAATTCTAACTTTAGGTATATTAGAAGAGTTTTCATTTCTTAAATTTATCATTTTTCCATAGGCATTTATTATTTCATCATTTAACCATTTATTTTTATTTAATCTTTTAAATGATGCAGAATTTAATATTAAATCATTACTTACTGTATCTTTTCCATTTACACTTTGGAAAAATTTTATAATTAAATCATAATCTAAATGTGGATAATTTACATTTCCATTTTTTTCTTTTAAATAGTCATTTAATATTAATACATTATTATCAAAATTTAAATATGAACTACATTCATCTTCTTCATTTAAATTTTCACTTTTTATATCATTTTCACTTATTTTTTCTTCACTTTGATTTTCTCTTAAATTTAAATTGTCTATATTTTCTTTTTTGATTTCTATTTCTAATATTTCTTTTATATCATTATTATTTGTATCTATATTTTCATTTTCTATTTTTTTTTCATCTTCATCTTCTTTTTCACTTTCTTCTTCACTTACTTCAATAATTTGAAATTTATTATTTTTTAATTGAATATTATTCAATTTTTTTTGACTGGAATTATCAATAATATTATTATGAAAAGAATTGCTAATACAAATATTATTAGTATCATAAATGTTTTTTTCAATTTCAATTCTTATTTGAAAATTATCATTTTTTATATTTACTTTTTTATATTTTATATTATTGTTTTGAAATAAATCATCTTTAGGTTGAATAATTTCAATATATGGAATTAATTTATTATTATTTTCTTCCTCTAAACTATTTTCTTCAATTGAATTTGGAACTGTGTCATTTTCATTTATAATTATAGTATTATTTTTTTTTTTTTCTTCATTTTTTTTATCATTTTGTATTTTATTCTCTTTTTCTTCTAATTCTTTTTGATTTGTTAAGTCTATTATCTCTTCAAATTTTTTACTTTCTAATATTGAATTTTTTTCAAGTTTCTTTAAGGACCTTATATTAGAATTTAATTCGAACAATTTTATCTTGTAAAAATTCGAAGATTCAAATTGTTCTCTATATCTTTTAGCGCCTAAATTTTTTGTTTTCATTTTAGCAATTTAAATTATAATTCTTTCTATTAAGTTAAATTAAATCAAAAAATTTTTATTATTTTTTTAAATTTTGTAATTCCATAAATTAAGAAATTCCAAACTAAATAACCATAAAAGTTAAGTTACAATCAAATAAAAAAAATAATTATTTTATTAAAAAATATCTCAAAAAAAAAGATAAAAAAAAGAAAAACACAAAATAACATTTTTTAAAAGAGTATAAATATAATATATATTAGAGATTTTATCATCAATAAAAAGACAATTAAAGAAATATAATTTAATAAAAAAATAAATTAAAAGAAGAAAAATAAAATGGAAAAATATTTGTTATCTTTTAAACCATATTATTGTCTTGTTAAATAATTATTGATTAAAATAAAAAAATATATTAAACGATTGGAAGAAAAACAGTTATTAAGCTGAAAAAAAAAATTAAATTATTGACAATTCAAAAAAATTGAAAAATAATAATAATTTAATTCAAAGTTAAAATTACAAATAAAATATTTATTAAATAAGAATAATAAAAATTTAAAAAAATTTCATAAATTTTAGAAAAAATAAAGGAAAAAAAAAATGTTATCAAATTCAACATTAAAAATGTTAGGTTTAATATTATCAATATCAATATTAATAATATCAATATCTCCAATAGTATTTAGTGGAGTAATATATCGTCAAACAGATATGATATTTGCAAATAAAGGTTCATGGCGTCACACAGCAGCTCTTCAAGTTTCCACAGTATGTGTAATATTTTTTGATACAATAATATCATTTCTTTTTTTTTCCATATTTTCAACAAATAAAATATTTGGTATTATATTTATTATTATTACAATATTATCATCTATGTTAAGTATTGCAATTGGTATTTTTGATTTAGTTGGAAGTGTTGTTTACAATAATGAATTAACTCAAAGTTGTTCTGAAGATTATTATGGTTTTTTTGATACTTTTAGATATATGGATCCCTATTTTAAAGTTGCTGATCAATTACTTTGTTCTAATGAATGTCCTTGTAAATTTTATAATATTAAAGCTTATGATGATTTTAAATATAGTGATAATGGAGCTTATTTAAATTATTTAAATAATCTTTATATTGATAATGATAATGGTGCTACTAATTTTAATGAATGTTCTTTTATGGCAAAAGCTTCTGTTTTTAGTAAAATTAATACTAATGATACTATGAAAAAAATGGGACAATTAAATTTTGATGATTTTACAAAATTTGCTGTTTTTTATGGAAGAATTGAAAAAAAATTTAAATGTTCTGCTTGGTGTAAAACTTCTTATTATGATGAATTTTCTAAAGAAGAAAAAAAATATTATAAATATATTTTTTCTGATATTAATAATGGAGTTGTTAGAAATATTGGTTGTATGAATAGATATAGAATTTGGTTAATGAGGTTTTTAAAAGCTTATGGAAGTTTAATTTTAATTGATGGAGTTTTTCAATTTGTTTTAACTGTTATAGGAGCTTTATTTATGAAAGGAAATATAGGAGAAAATGAAGATGGAGAATATATTGATAATGAAAATGAAGATTAAATGTTTTCTTTTTATATTATTTTGAAATTGGGATATTTAATATAAATAAATTATATATTATTTTTTATTAAATATTGTTTTATTTTTTATTTTATAAAAAATGTTTTTTTGATTTATATATATCACTTAATTTAAATAAATTTATAAAATTAAATTAATTATTTATTTTTTGTGTCAAACTCTTTATTTTATTATATAAAAAACCAAATAATGCTAAATCTTTTATTTCTTTATTATTAAACATTAATTCATAACTTTTTTCAGGTAATTGTATATAACCATTAATTTTAAATATATCTTTTCCTTTTTTTTCATTTAAAAATTTTTTGATAAAGAATGATAAATCACCGAAAGTACTTTGACCTATTCTACAAATTAAAAAATTTGTTTTATATAATAAAATCCCATTAAAATAATCTTTTTCTTTAATATCTTCAACATCACAATTTGTATTTTCAGTAATTCCATTTATATATTTTTCATTAAACAAAATCCCTTTATAATCTTCTCCATTAATATTAAAACAATCAACTTTGTCTTCTCCATCATATTTTAAATAAGAAATTTTTTTTAAATTAGAATTATTTTTTGATAATAAATAAATATTATAATAAGGATTTTCTAATTTTTTTTTTTCATTTTCAATATAAATATTAATTTCTTTTGAATGTTCTAATTGAATAAAATTTAAATATTGAGAAAGAGAAGTATCTATTAATTCTTTTTTTGATTGTTCATCAAAACCTAATTCATCAAAATATGCATTACAAAAAATATCATGTTGTTCTTTATCAAAAGTAAATTCATAATTATCATTATTTTTTTTTAAATTAAATAAAAAAATATGAGTTCCAGTTTTAAAACTTTTAAAATAATTAATTAATTCTTCTGAATTTTTAAATAAAAATTTAACTTCTTCTAAAATTAAATTTAAAGATTGTAAAGGATAATCACTTTTAGGAATAAATTCTTCTTTTTCATTTTCAATAATAATTTTATAATTAATAACAGGTGTTAAAATAAAATCAGAATCAATTTTTTTTTGTAAATTTTTAGAAATTAAACCAATAGAAATTTCATTAGAAAATTTAGAAATAATTAAAAAAGAATCAGCTAATCTTAAAGCAGAAGTTTTCATATTAATTCCATATTGAAGATGATTAAGTTCTTTATTTTTATTTTTTGAAAAAGAATACATTATACTATTAAATTTAATACAATTCATTCCAATACCATCATCTTTAATAATTAACATAATTTCATCATTATTATAATTTTTACTTTCAATATAAATATTTTTAGCTTCAATATAATCTTGTAAAGAATTGGTTATGAAATTTCCAATACAACCAATTCCCCATTCATTAAATTCAGATATTTTTTCTATAAAATTCCAAGTAATTAAATTATTAACATAATTTTTTTTTAATTCATTAAAAGAATAAAAATCCATATTAACTAAATCATTAGTATCTAAAGCAATATCATTATAAATAACATTTTTTTTTCCTTTAACATAATCATTATCTTCATTATCATTTGCTTTATTTTTTTTAATATTATTTCCATTATTATTTTTATTATTATTATTATCTAATTTATCATTATTTTCAATACTTAAAATAACTAAAGAATCTAAAGTGACTTCAGCATTTTGCATTCCTCCATAAATTGCTAAAGTATCTCCAAAAATTATACTAGAATGACAAAATCTTCCTTCAAATTTATCATGTCCATTTAAATTAACTTGAATATATAATTTATTTTCAATATCATATAACCAAATATCATCTAAAGGGATTTTTTTTTCTCCTTCACCCCCAATAATAATAAGATATTTATTATCATAATTAACACAAGAATGACTAGATCTTCCTTTAGGCAAAGGAGAATTATCTTTAATAATTTCTTTTTTAAAAATAGCTTTATAAATTTTTTTTTCTTCATTAATATGAAAATTTAAAGTATACATATCATTATATAATTCTTCATTAGGAGCTTGTCCTCCAAAAATAAAAATAGTATCATTAACTTTAGTAGAACTTTGAGAATCTCTTTTTGGAATTTCATCTCCTTCATTTTGACATAAAATCCAAAAATTATTTCTTAAATCTAATAAATTAGTAGAAGAAATAACTTCATCATTACTATTTAAACCAGAATAAATCATCATATAATTATTATTAATAATAGAACTTAAATGACCATCTCTTGCACAAGGATTTTCTCCTAAAGTTTCTAATTTAGTCCATCTTTTATCATTAAAATTAAAAGACCAAATATCATTTAATTTATTTCCACTTCCACTTCCTCCAAAAATTATCATTTCATTATTATATGTTATTGCAGAATGACTATCTCTTGCAGGAGGAGAAATTCCTATTTGATCTATTTTTAACCATGTTAATGATGTAAAATCTAATGAATATATATTTGATAATGAACGTTGACTGTGACGTCCTCCAAATATTATCATTTGATTTTTATGAATTATTACACTGTGACCCCAACGCTTTGATGGATGCTCTGAACCACGATATGTTTTACGAGTTGATTGGGAGATTAAAGTTATGTTGGGGAGAGGCATTTTTTTTTTTTTTTGAAATAAAATTGTTTTTTTTTAAAATATGGGATTTGGTTTATTTATTTTATTTTATTTTTTTTGTTATATTAAAATAAATTATTACTTTTCTTGAAAAGTTTATTTTTTTTTTTTATTTATTTTTTGTTTTGGTTTAACAACATTTTTTTTTTTCATTTTTATCTCCTTGTTTCATTTTAATATTCAAATCATTTTTTTTTTCTCCATTTATTTCACAATATTTACAAGATAATTCATAAATTAATTGTTCAATCGCTTCTAATTGTTTAGCAGTAGTTTCTTTAAAAATAGCATTAATTTCATGAGCATATTGAATAGCTTCATCTTTAGAAACTTCTTCTTGTTCATATAAATCACTTTTATTTCCAGCAATACCAATAATAACATTTTCATCAACATTATCTTTAAGACATTTATACCAAAAATTTTTTAAAGATTCAAAACTATCCCTTTTAGTTATATCATATACCATAATAACTATATTAGAACCTTTTAAAAATAATGCATTTATTGATCTAAATCTTTCTTGTCCTGCTGTATCCCATATATTTAATTTTATTATTTTATTATCATCTATTTTTATTTCTTTTATTACTTGATCTGCTCCTATTGTTGATAAATATGTGTCTGTAAATGTATGTTTTATATATTGATTTATTAATGATGTTTTTCCTACTGTTGATTGTCCTATGAAAGATAATTTAATTTCTAATTTTTCTTTTTTTGACATTTTTTTTTATTTTAAACAATTATTTTCAATTTTCCAAAAAATATTAAATATATATTAATTAATTATAATTAACAACATCTTTTCTTTTTTGCATTATCTTTTTCAAGTACTCCTAGATTAAAACCATTCACAAAACCATATTTATCAATATAATGGTTTGATAAACTCACAAATAATTGTTCAGTATTATTATAATCCTTAGCGGAAGTAATGAAAAAATAAGCTTTTTCTTTTTCTGCAAATTTTCTTCCAATTTCTTCATTAACTTGTTCATCTTCATATAAATCACTTTTATTTGCAACAACACTTAAAATACAATCTTTAGTATTTTCTTTAACAATATCTAACCAAAAAGTTTCAATTTCTTCAAAAGATTGTTTATTTGTAATATCATAAACTAAAATAACAATATTAGAACCTTTTAAAAACATTGGAGAAAGACTTTTAAATCTTTCTTGACCTGCTGTATCCCAAATATTTAATTTTATTTCTCTATCTTTTATTTTTTCAATTCTTGAAAATTTATCTGTTCCAATTGTTGTTATTGAAGATGACATAAACATATGATTTATATATTGATTTATTAATGCTGTTTTTCCTACTGATGTTGAACCTACTAATGTTATTTTTAAGAAAAATAAATCTTTTCCAATATCATCTATTGATGATGATTCATTCATTTTTTTTTATTCTTTTTTATCTAATTTAATAAATTTTATTATATGGATGATATGGAATTATTTTTAATTTTTTTTTGATTTTGATTTTTCAATTATATAAAAAAGATTGTGAATATTTATTAATAAAAAATTTATACCAATCAATTTTATAAATAAAAGGAATCAAAATGATAGAAATTAGAAAATTGTTGATTTTAATAATAAAATATATTCTCAAATGAAAGAAAAAAGGATATTATTAGAATTCAATAAAAATTATTATGTTGATTTTACTATATTTACTAAATTAGAAGAATTATTTAAATTTCTTTCATAACAAACTAAAATATTGATTCAATTATTTGTTTAGGAAATACTTATCTTGTTATTAATATAGTTTTAAAAATAACTAATTAAATTCAAATAATATTGTTTGAATAATAATTAATCAAACGAAGAAAATATATTACAAATATCTTCATTAAAGTAAAAATTTGATTTTGTAAAGAAAGTTTTCCTTTTCTTTCTAAATCTTTGAAATTTGAGAAAAATAGAAAAACATTATATTTTTATTTATGATGATAGAAATGACTTATAATTTTGAAAATATTTCACTCAAAATAACTTATTATTGGATATATTTTATGTTACATATTATTTGAAAAAATAAAAAAATATTATTAAATAAATATTCATTATTTGGTAGTTGTTTGAAAAAATTAGAAAATGAATTTATTTATTATACTATATTCATTTATAAGTTTTATAATATAAAATTGTTTATTAAATTCCACCTCCTAAATTATTATATTTTAATATAGTTTTTTGTTTAAAATTTGTTTTAATATAAGTAGGTTTAATATTTTTCATTAATTTATAATGATTATAAGTATTTTGAAAATATTGTTTTCTTATGGTATCTGAATCTTCATGTAAAAAATTTTCTAATTTTAAATTTATAATTTTTTTCAATTTAATTATTTTGTCAATATTTTCTTTACAAATCATATATTTATCATAATTATCTAATTTTTTATAATTTATGGAATTTAATTCTTTTAATTCTTTTTCAGCTTCGTTAACTTTTTTATTAATTGTTATTGTTTTTCTATTGTAATAATCACTCAATGCTAATTTCACTTTATTATTTGAAAAAGATTCTCTTCTTAAACTCAATGTACCTTGTTTTTTATATAATTTCATTTTTTTAAATATAGAATTTTCATCAAATTCAAAAGAATTATTTGACTCCTCTTTTTTATAAGTTTTAGTCTTTAATAGTTTAATTGGGAAAAAAATTGGTTTTATTTTTTTATTTCTTTTTCTTTCTGATGAAAATGAATCTATAATAGGAAAATAAGATTGATTTGTTGTATCAATTTTTGAATAAGAATCATAATTTGATTTATATTTCTTACTTGGAGTTTTATTCAAATTAATTTTATTAATAAATATTTTTTTCAATTTTTGTTTATTTATTAAATTATTAATTTTGCTGTCGTTAATTTCTTTTTTTGGTGATAAATAACTTATTTTTATCTTTTTATTTTCTGGTGATAAAGATTGAAAAGGTAAAAATTTAAATTCTTTTTTTGAATTATAAATTTTTATACATTCATTATTCAAATCTTTTTTAAGATTAATCCATATTTTCGTTTTCTGCATATAAATAAAATATATTAATTTATAAACCTTTTTATAATAAAAAAAAGAATTTTAAAAGTTTCAAATTTAAAAAAAATAATATAAAAAAATATAAAAATGAATGAAGAAATAATAAAAGAACAGATAATAGAAGATGAAAATGAGCCTTTAATATCAAATAAAGTAAAAGAAAAATTAAAAGCAAAAGCATTTAAATATAAAGATGAAGAATCCGATGGAAAAACGTAAAAATAAATTATATAAAATAAATTTAGTCCAGAAATGATTTCAAAAGAAATTTTAAATATGTATCCAAATGGATTAAAAGAACTTTTTGAATATCCTTCTCCAAAAGAAGATGATGTTTATGTAATGGCAATTTTATATTGTCCAAAAAAATTTCATGAAGATTATTTTCAATATTCAAAAGCAAGTGAAAGTGAAGGATTAACTTTTACTATTGGAAATAGTGAAGATATTGAAAATAATAGATTAAAAGATTTTATTGAAAATCAAAATAAAAAAATAGGTTTATTAAATGTAAAAAAAGAATTACCTGAATCTCAAAAAAGAATATCAAATAAATTAGAAAAATCAGATGCTGAAATTGATTTATTAAAAAAATCAGTTGAAAGATTAGATTTTGGCTCAGATGATATATTTGAAATTTTAATTGAAGAATATAAAAAAAGAAAAAGTTTACAAATTCAAAAAGAAAATCCAGATTATTATAAAGAAGCAATAGAATATTTAAAAATAATATATCCAAATGAAGATAATTTATCATATTATGAATTTTCTTTTGAAGACTATTTATTAATAATTTGTAGTATAATAAAATATTTTAATAAAATTCAAATAAGATTAGAATTAGGAGATTTAGAAAATTCAGTTTTTTTAATATTTTATGCAGAAGAAAAACAATATGAAAGTTTAGCAGAAAAATTTGAATATGAATTACAATTAAAACCATATGCATTTAAATATGAACATTATAGAAGAGAGTTAAATAAAACAGAATTATTATATTCTGGTTTATTATCAGGTCAACATCAAGCATTAGATTATGATTCAAGTGACCAAGAAAAAAATGATTATGTTAATATAGCAAATCAAGGTCCAATACAATTTGAAAATTTACATTTTTCACAACCTTTTTTATGGCCTCCTTATGCTAAATTTGATCCAAGAAGAAGATATAAATATAGAAGATATGAAAAAAATGATTTATATCATGAATGTCCTGATATTCCTATTGATCAAGATATTTGTGATAAAAGTTCTCTTTTTAGAAATATTGATAAAATTAGATTATTAAATGATGCTCTTGATAAATGTTTAAGATTAACTTATATGAAAAGAAAAAATATTTTAAATATTATTTTATATAAAAGGAATTATATTAGTTATGGTGAGAAATTGTCTTTTAAACATTTAATGAAAAAGTCAATTAATATTTTTTCTTTAAAGGATTTTTTATATTTGATTAATTTAATTAGAAATTATTATGGAGAAACAATTGCTTATTATTTTATTTGGTTAGAACATTATATTCAATGGTTAATGTTTCCTGGAGGAATTGGTATTATAGTATCTTTTTTTATTTATTTAGAAAAGCCTTTTAATAATAAAGAAATTAAAGAAAGTTCAATTACTCCTTTAGATATATTTTTAATGGTTTTTAGTGTTGTTGTTATTGTTTGGGCTACTTTATTTTTAAAAACTTGGAAAAAAAAAGAAAAAAAATATGCTTTTATATTTGGAACAGAAAATTATAAAACAAGTGAACCTGATTCAGAACTATTTCTTCCTGATTATAAAATTGATTTTGTTTTTGGAGAAAAAATAAGTTTAAGTAGTACTTGGGTTCATAATATTAAAAGAGCTGTTTCATATTTATTTTTAGTTATTATGATTTCTTCAACTTGTGCAATAACTTATGCTTTATTACATCATAAAAAAAAAAAATTAAAAGAAGATACTAAAGAAAATTATTGGTATAATACATCAGTCAATATGATATATGCCTCAATAAATGCAATTCAAATAAAAGTTTTTAATTATATTTATACTTTTATTGCTAATAATTTAAATAAATGGGAAAATTATAAAAAAGAACATCAAAGAATAAATGATTTAGCAATTAAAATTATTATATTTGATTTTATGAATTGTTATTCTTCTGGTTTTTATATTGGTTTTATAAAACCTGCTTTAAATGAACAATGTATCGGGACTTGTTTACAAGAATTAGAAACTCAATTATATACTACTTATCTAATAAATTTTGCTTTAAATATATTTGAAATAGGAACACCTTATTTAACATATAAATTATTTGAATATAATTATAAAAAAGCTTCAAAACATAAAATTGGAGAAATTAAAACTCATAGCATAATTCATCAATTATTATGTAATGAAACATCAACAATGATATATGAATATAATGAAATGATTATTAATTTTGGTTATATTTGTTTATTTAGTGTAACTGCTCCTTTAACTCCTCTAATATTATTAATTTTAGTTTGGGTTGAAAAATTAGTTGATGTATTTAAAATGTTTTTCTTAGTTAGAATTTCTATAATTGAAGAAGCTACTGGAATTAATATATATAATGATTTAGCTAAAAGTTTAATGTTTATTGGAATGTTAACTAATGTTGGTATGTTATTATTTAGTAAAGATTTACATTTTTCAAAAAAATTATCTTATAAATTATTTGCCTTTTTATGTGTAGAAAATTTCCTTTTACTTTTAATGTATTTCTTAGATTATAATTTACTTCCAAAATGGTTTGATGAAGAAGTTGATTTAAAAGAATTATATGATAAAAAATATTTCAAGAGAAGAGGAAGAAATTTACCTCATAATTCTTTATTGGAAAAACAAAAGAAAATTGAACAAGATGTTGAAAAAAGAGAAAAATTAATTCATTTACATAATCTTGCTGAAAAAGCATAATTTAATATTTTTAATATTTAATTTTTTTTATTTTTTTTCAATTTTATTTAAACTGGTTTTTTTTTTGGAATATATTTTTTTAAATGTCAATTTTAGAAATTTCACATTGTATCATAAGTTTATTATTAGTTTATGATTCGGTTTTTGCAGTAAATTATTTTTTAATAATTTTAAGTTTAATGAAATTGATGAATTATATGTTAAAGAAGAATTTATTGAAAAAATAGGTAAAAGAACTCAAAATTATTTTATAATTGAATTAATATTATCAGTTTTATTAACTTTCATTTCTTTTCTTTTGAAATCAAAAATATTATTAATAACATCTTTACCTACTACAATATTCAATATATATAGTTATTTAAAAAAATCATATATTTTACAGTATGAAATAGCCTCACCTAAAAATAATCAAAAAAATTATTATCAAGAAAGTTTTAAATATAAAATAAAAACTGTAATTTATATTCTAATTTTAGTTATATCATCAATAATGTTATTCATTGACTTTATTTATTTTTTAATAGACTATATTTTTGATAATGAAATAGTAATAGATAAAATAAATGAATACATAGAAATAATAAAGAAAAAATTAATTAAATAAAAAAACTGAATATATAAACCAAAAAAAAACTATTCAAAAAAAAATTCAAAAAAAAAGCTAAAACAAAAAATAAAAAATAAAAAAACATCTATATCCTTTAAGAACAACATCCATTTTTATCTTTTTTACCTCCATTTTGTTTTTCCAATTTAAAATTTCCAGCTTCTTGAGTAGAAATATCATCTTTATGAATTTCTAAGTATTTTTCAGAAAGTTCCATAAATAATTCTTCAATACAATCTTCATTTTTAGCAGAAGTTTCTTTAAAAATAGCGTTAATACTATCAGCATAATTTCTAGCTTCTTTTAAATCAACTTCTTGTTTTTGATATAAATCACTTTTATTTCCTGCAATTCCAACAACAATTTTATCAGAATTATTAAGTTGAGAAACAATATCTTTATACCAAAAATTACGTAATTCATCAAAAGTTCTTTTATCAGTTATATCATATACTAATATTATAATTTTTGCATCTTTAATAAATATTTTGTTTAATGTTCTAAATCTTTCTTGTCCTGCTGTATCCCATATTTCTAATACTATTTTTCCATTATTTACTTTTAATTCTTTTACATTTTTTTCTCCTCTTCCTATTGTTTGAAGTGTTCCTTCATCAAATGTTTTTTCCATAAATTGATGAATTATACTTGTTTTTCCTACATGAGATTCACCTACTATTATTAATTTTACTGGTTTAATCTTTTTCTCTTCTGACATTTTAATATTTTATTTTTTAATTTTTATTTTTCTAATGATTATATCTATATTTATTTTTTTTTGAGATTTTTTTTTGATTTTTTTTTTTTAAATTATTATTTATTTTGATAATTTAATTTAATATTATAATACCTTGTTTATTTTTTTTTACTAACAACATTTACTAGAAGTTTTATTTCCATTTAAAATTAAATTATCTGAATTTTTTTTATTTTTCTTTACAAAGGCAGTAACTAATTCTTCAAATAATTCTTCAATTTCCTCATGTCTTGTAGCAGAAGTTTCTTTAAAAATTGCATTAATACTTTCTGCATATTCACTTCCTTCATCAGCATGAACTTTTTCATCTTTAATTAAATCATTTTTATTTGCTGCAAGACCATAAACAATATCATTATCAATATTATTTTTTATAAAACCATACCAATAATTTTTTAATTCAGTAAAACTTTTTCTCTTTGTTATATCATATACTAAAATTACTATATCTGATTTTTTCATAAATAATTTATTAACACTTCTAAATTTTTCTTGACCACAAGTATCCCAAATTGTTATTTTTATTGTTTCATTGTTTATTGTTAAATTTTTAAATATTTCATTTCCTGCAAAAGTTGCAATTTCTTCTGAGTCAAATGCATTATCTATATATTGTTTTATTATACATGTTTTTCCTACTCCTGCTTCACCTACTAAGATTATTTTACATTTTTTCATTTTTTATTATTTAATAAACAATTTATTGAAAAAATATTGTTTAAGAAATAAAAATTTATAAAAATTTTTAAATCATTTTTGTAATTCTCAATTTAAAAATTTATATATTTAATTTAAAAATTTTTTTTTGGGGATTGGGGATTGGGGA
>JAJJKW010000348.1:0-42791 GCA_023805745.1 Isotricha sp. YL-2021b | reverse complement strand
CCCCAATCCCCAATCCCCAATCCCCAATCCCCAATCCCCAATAACATAAACATTTTAACTTTATATTGAACTTAAATCAAGAAGTTATTTTATATTTATTATTATTCTAAAATAAGAAGTTATAAAAGTAAAATTTATAGAAATGTTTTAAATGGAGGAATTTCAATTCATATTTAATAAAAATTTAAAAAACAAAAATACTATTTTACAAATCTATATTTTACAAAAAGATTTTATTAAAAAAAATCTTTTAAAGAATTTAGTGATAGTTATCTTTACAGAAATTAAAAAGAAATATTTATTTAAGTTTTGTGTCCTCATACCGTAAAAGCCCTAAAAACTATATTCTCATAAAAAAATATTTATATATTTTGAAGGATTATTATTTTTATCTAGCTTTTAGAAGAACTTTTCTTTTTTAATTAAAAAATTAATTAATTAATGTTTGCTTATTATTATTTTGATTTTTGTTTAAATCAGATTTTTTCGAAAAAAATTTTTTTCAAAAGCTTAATTGTTATTTAAAATATGAATAAAAGTTTAAGTTATATTTTTTTTAATTAAATGAAATTTTCAAAAACAGATATTTATAAAAGGTATTTATCCGAATCATCAACAAGATATTATAAAAATATATATTATTCGAATTTAAATATAAATAATGAATCAGAAGATCAAAAAAATAAAAATGAAACAAAAGAATCATTATATGAAAAACATAAAAAAGAATTATTTCCCAATTTTTCAAATTCTTTAACTCGAAAAAATCTAAAATTGAAAAAATATACAATAAACCAAACATCAACAATAAATAAAAAATCATCATTACCTTCACTTTTTCCAAAAAATATTCCAAAACCAATAAAACATTATTTTATATTAATAGAAGGAAATAATGAAAATTTAATAAGAAAATGCTTAAATTTAAGGAAAAATTGGATGGAAATTCCTGAAAAAAATAAGAAAAAATTTATAATAAATTTATTTTGGTGTCCAACTTCATGGAGAATAAATTTTAAAGAATATGCTGACAATATAAAAGAAATAAAATTTGTAAATCATTTTGAATTTCATAGAGGAATAACAAATAAATTTAGATTATTTATTAATTTAATGAAATATTGTGAAATTCATTCAAAAGATTTATTTAACTTTTTTCCTTTAACAATTTCAATTGAATTTGGTCATTTTTTTTTTATGGATCAAATGAAATCTTTTACTCATTTATTTAATAATATAAAAGAAATAATAGGAAATGATAAAAACAGGAAAAAATATTCAGAATATTTTTATGTAAATTCCCATATTTTAAATTTAGGTTTTAAAACTAAATTTTTTATTCCTAAAAGTTTTTATATTGGAAAAAATTTATGGTTAGTTAAAGCAATTAATATGAATAGAGGAAGATATATTCAATTATGTAATTCAATAGAAAAAGTAAATAGTTCTATAAAAAATTTTTATGCAGGAGATGATACAAATAAAAGTGAATTTGATAAAAAATCAATTGAATATCATAGGAAATATAATGGTTCAATTATATCTCATCGTAAATATAAAATAAGAAATTTTAATAAAGATTTATTCCAAAATAAAATTACTTTGTCTTTAGAAGATAATAATGAAAAAAATGATAATTTAAATAATAATAATAATAAAAATACAATGAGAAAAGTTTTATTACAAAAATATTTAGAAAATCCACTTTTATATAAAGGAAGAAAATTTGATATGAGAATTTGGGTTTTATTAAATCATGAAATGAATGTTTATTTTTTTAAAGAAGGTCATTTAAAAGCTACAAGTGAAAAATATAATATTAAAAGTAATAATTTATTTATTCATTTAACTAATTATTCTGTACAAAAAAATAATATTCATTTTTCTGAATTTGAATATGGAAATGAAATATCTTTTGAAGAATTTCAAATATTTTTAGATAAAAAAATGGAAGAAGAAAAAAAAGAAAAAGTTAATTTTAAAAAAGATGTTTTACCAAAAATTAAAAAAATTATTATGATATCAATGGAAAGTATTAAAGAAACTATTAATGAATATCAAAGAAAATTTTGTTTTGAATTATTTGGATATGATTTTATTTTTGATAATGATTTTAATCCATTTTTATTAGAAATTAATACTAATCCTGGATTAGAAGAATCTTCTCCTTTAATTAATATGCTTATTCCAAGAATGATAGATGATTTATTTAGATTAACAATTGATAAAATTTTTTTACCTGATTTTGAAAATAATAATCCTAAAAATTACATTTCTCCTTTTAAAGTTAAAGATTATGATGATAAAGATAATTTATGGGAAAAAATCGGGAATATTGGTATAAGAAGTGAATTAAAAAGACTATTATATAAATAATTTTTTTATTTATTTTTTATTTTGTAAAAAATTATTTGTAAAGGTCTAATTATAATTTTAATATTACTTAATAATATCATACTCTTATTATAATAAAAAAAATAATTAAATATATTAAAATTATAAATGAAAATAAAAAATAATTATAATTTTAAATAGTATTATTCAAAAGCATGCATAATTCCATCAATTTCAACGCTTTTTTCAAATAAAATTAAATATCCAACTACATCTTCTTTATTAATTTTCATATCATATTTTTTAACAAAATCTCCTTCAGTAGTGATCTCATTTTCATTAATAATATTATTATATTTATCTAAAGCATCTTTATTTAAAAGAATTTTTTCTAAAACATCATTTGAAGCTTTTGGAGGATATTGATTAATAAAAGCAGTGACATGAGGATATTTATTACTTGAAATAATATTATTTGAAAATTTAATAATCATTACAATTGTTTTAGAAGGAACATAAATTAAACCAATAAATTTAACTTTATTAATTTCACCTTCTTTAAATTGTAAATAAGCTTTTTCATTTTCAATTTCTCTAATATTTTTATTTCCTTTAAATAATAAAGTACTATGCCATAAATTTTTATGAGCTTTATGAGGATATTTCCAATTGGAAGGTAATTCAAATCCTTTAACAATTCTAATTAAATCAATTAAATTTTCAATTTCATCATTTTCAATATTTAAACTATCTTTAAGTATTTTTAATCCTTTACTTATTTTACTTCTTATTTTAACATAATTGTCTTCTCCTTTAAATAAAATTCCTAAATAAATAAAATTACTAATTTTTCCTAAACTATCTTTTTTAAAGTCCATATTATATAAATTAGCAATAATTGGTTCAGTTGTTGAAGAAACTAAACTTTTAGTTGCAAAAAATTCATTTCCTTTTGGATAATATGTATTAATAACTTTTTCAAAATATTCTGAAGCTGGACTTGGAATTACACTATTATATTTATCATTCATAACATTATAAAAAAACCCTTTTGCAGCTCTTACTAATTCTTCAGGTAACATAGAATCTTCAATTTCATCTGTAAAAGGTAATTTAATTGCTTTATCTAATTTTTGAAACATCATAATATTATTTTCTTTAAGTGAAACATTAATAAAATTTTGAACAAAAATACCAAAAACATTAATTAAATTTTTTGTATCTCCATTTAATGTTGGATGATCATTTCTATGTTTAACTCTTAAATAACATTGAATAAAATATGAAAGTGAAAAAGGTAAATAAGCAGTTATTTCAGTAGAAAATTCAAAATAATTTACACAATCTGGAATCAAAGCTACAAATTGCAAATCTAATTGAAATCTATTATTCTTATTATCTTCTAAAAACTTTCTTATTGGTTCAGTTGATCTATTAATTGCATTTATAGGATGATTTTTATCAATATATATCATTGCATCTAATATTTTATTATTATAATATACATATCTAAATTTTTCAACTAATTCTTTTTCAAATAAAAAATTAGCTCTTCTTCCACTATTTTCAAAAGCTTCTTTTTCTGTCATTCTTCTATTTTTATTTAACATATCATTCATAACACTTCTTCTAATATCATCTGATGAAATTGATTGAAAATTTATTCCATATTTTTCTATTATTGGTTTTAATTGATTTATAAAAAATGTTTTTCCATTTCCTGGAATTGTCATTGGAATTAACACTATTATTCTTTTTATATTTGATGATTTTTTTGTAGATAATTCTACTTTCTCTTTTTGATTTTCTATTTTTCTTCTTTCATATTCTAAAAATTTCTCCTTTAATGGTTCATATGGATTTTGATGCTCTTCATATAAATCTATTAAAGATGAATTTTTGTATTTTGAAGCTTTTAATTTATTTTTTTCTTTTGAATTTGATTCAAATTCTATTAAATTACCATTATCTACAAAAAATGTTTCATTTTCTATATCTTCTGGATTTATTTCTTTTAAATTTTCTTTTATATTATTTATTGTTTCATCTATTTTATTTTCATATTCTGACATTTTTTCTTCTTCAAAACTATCATATATTATTATTTGAGAATCAAATTTTTTTTTTAAATTTACTGTAAATTTCATACTTTCTGTTTTATAATAATTAAATAATTCATCTAATTTTTCTTCATTATTTTCACATTTAATAAAAGGAAGTAAACTTTTATTTGTATTATAAGAGATAAACAATGGATTTTTCATATTTTCTTTAAACTTTTCTTTTCCTTTATTTATTTCTTCACTATTCATTCCAAATACAAAAATAAATTGATTTTTACCTAATTTATTTATATTTCTAAAATTATGCATATTAATATGATAAATTATTATATCATTTTCTAAATTTCCATAAGAATTTTCATCTAAGAAACTATTCATAATTTGAATTTTATATTTATTAGCTAAAATTTTTAAGAAATCTTCATTTAAATAACAAGGAGGAGCATAAATAATTATTTCTACAATTTTTTTTTTCTTCAAAGTATTTTTAATTAAATAATCATAAGTTAAAATATTATTTTGTTGAATAATTCTACTTTTTAAAGTAACAGTATCATCAACAATAGAATGAATAGTTTCTAAAAAATCAATATAACTTCCATGTAAATCTAATTTTCCTTTAGGATTATTTTCATTTTTAAATTTATCTTTATAAAAATTAGCAAATTCAAAAGCAGTTTCAGCAACTTTATAATAAAATTGTAAAGGCATAGGTAAATTAAACCCTTGTAACATTAATCTTAATTCTTCAAAAAATTGTGAAATTTTTCTTCTAGATTCTTGATTAAAGTTTTTATCTAATAAATTATTTTTTATTTTTTCTCTTAATTTTCTATAAACCCTATATTCCCAAGTTTTTAATTTACATAAACTTAAAACTTTATCAGAATCTCTAAATTTAACATCAGAATTTTGATATCTTGCTCTTGTTCTACTTAAATAAATTACACTTCCTTCTTCTTCATCAATAATAGAACTTTCTGCTATTCTAACATATAAACTTTTTAATTTTTCACATAATTCATCAAAAGTTTCACAAGTACAAATATATTCATAAGGAACAACATCTAATTTAAATTGTTTAAACATTTTAAAAGCTTCAATTACTGGAATTGAACTATTTATACTTTCATTTTCTACAATTCCAAAAAATAATATTGTATGTTTCATATATCTTATTAAATGTTGATGATATTGATTTCCTACATATTCACCAACAAAAGTTTTATTATCTAAATAATTTTTTAATTTTTCTATTTCTTCTTTATTAAAATTATCTAATATATCAAACCAACATTGTCCAATTATATATGCAAAAGAATATCTTGTTGGATTTCCCTCTTTATTTCTTGGATTATAATAATCTAAATCATTTCTATTATTTGCAGTTAAAACAACATTTTTTGAAGCTATTACCCAAAAATTAAATTTTTTACTATATGATATTTGAGCATTTTCTCCATTTGCTTTCATTAATTTTATTATTTCTATTAAATATCCTTCATCTAAACTTTCTAAAACAGGATAAAATATATATTGTAATGTTGAAAAGTAATCTGAAGTCATATTTAATTTATATTTATTCTCATCTGTAATTTTTCTTCTTTCTTTATAAAAATTATATGGAATATCTATAAATTTTTTCATTCCTTTTCTTAATAAAATTGAATATTCATATTTATTATATTGATTATATTTTTCTAAAATTGTATTTCCTCTTCTTATTAAAGAAGTATATTCTGGATGTTGTAAATATGCTTTTTCTTCTTCTGGTCCTTTAATTGCCATTGATATATCTATTAAATTTATTAAGGTATTTATTGGACATTGTTTCTCGACTAATTTTATATTATCTCTATTTTCTTTTGATTCACAATATTCTCTTAATTTTTCTATTGATATATTACTATTTATTTTTTTATTATATGATTCTATTTCATTTTCATCTATATCAGACTTTATATCTTCTTCTTTTATTTCTTCTTTTTTATTATTTTGGAAACTATCAAACTTTTTGTATTTTTGCCCATATTGATTTTGGTAATTTTGATTATTATAACTATCAAAATTTTTTTTTTTATTTAAATAATAATTGTCAAAGTCATTTCTATTATCTTCAGTTGCAAAACCACGATATCCTCCTCTTGTATAACTTTTATGATAATTTGAATTATAATTTGTATTGGTATTATAATTTGAATATTGATATTCATTATTATAACCTCTGTTATAATTATTATTGTAATATTTATTGTTATAATAGGTGTTATTTCCATAATTTTCATATGAAGAATAACTTTTGTGATAGTTCCGGTTATAGGACATTTTATTTATTTTTTATTGTTTGGATATTTATAAAGCTTTTTTATGTTTTTTTTTTTTAGAGTTATTTTAATTTTTATATTCTTGTTTTCTAGAAATTGATGAGGTTTCTATTTTATTTTAATTTTGAATTTTTTTTAATTTAATTTTTATCTTTTAAAAAATTTTAATTTAAATACCCTTTAAAATGAATCAATAATTTAAAAATGAATATTGAATAATAAATATTTAAAATATGTTATTATAAAATTTCATTTTATGATTGTTACTATAATAATTTCTATAATTCATTTGATAAATATTTTAAATGAGTTCTCTCAGATATAAATTATTTAAAAAAAGACATATATAATTTACTATTAATCCTATAATAAACTAATTTATTTATTTATTATTTCATAACAAAGATTATTTAACTAACTCACTTAATTTATGATGATATTTCCTAAATTTATAAGATAATTATTTTCTAATATTTTTTTTTTTCAGAGAATGTTGTTGATTTTTATTATTTAAAAATATCTAAATTCAATCTTTTATTTCAGGAATACTTACTTCTCTTTTTTAATAGTTTCTTCTGATTTATAATTACCAATGGCTATTTTTAAAATTTTAATTATTTTTTTTATAAATGGGGTACTATAATCTAATTTAAATTCTTCATCAATTTTTATTAAAATTGTTAATTGTTCTAAATATTCTTATGAAGGAAATTGTTTTGTGCAATTTTTTAAATTATAGTTGAATAATCATAATATAGTTCTAATAATTTTCTGAATTCTCTAATGTTTTTTACTAGAGCTTGATTTTTACATAAAAGTAATTTATGAAAAAAACAATATCTGAAAATTTTATTGGTTGAAAAGTAATAGTAATCATTTAAAACATATAATCTATTAATATCAATTTTTTTTGTTAATATTTCTAATTTTTCTTCTATAATTAATTTATCAATATAAACAATTTTATTTTCTTTATTCAAAAATTTTTATCAATTAATTGTTTTATTTTCATCAAACAAATTACCAAATCTTTGAATTAATTTTCCATAATTTACTTTTTCCTTCAAAAATGGATATTTGCCTTTTTTTTTATTATTTTTTTATCTTAGGAATAATATCTTCTTTTTCATTCAATAATTTTTCTAATTTAAATTCATCTATAAAAAAACTAAAATAAAATAAATAATAATAAATATATAAATATTCAAACTTAAAATAAAAAATAAATTATAATTCCAAAAAAAACCAGAATCATTATTAAAAATGAATAAAAAAATATTTTATTATTTAATAGCTTTTTCCATTCTTTTAGCTCTATGAATAGATTGTACTTTTCTTTTAGCATTATTAAAAGCTTCTTCATCAGGATCACTAATTTTTTCTTTAACAACTTCTTCATTAATATTAACACCATATTTTGCTTTAGCTAATCTTAATTCATGTTCTTGAATAGTAACTTTATATTTTTTAAAAAACCAATTTTCAAAACTATCAACATATTTAACTTTTAACATATCTAAATTATTTTTCATTTCATTAATTTCAACTTTAACTCCTTTAAATTTATCTACTGTTTCTTTATAATGAGTTCTAACATCTTTTAATTCATCAATTAATTTACATTCTTCATCATCAATTACATTAGTCATTTCATCTGCTAAATTCATTTTATTTTGTTGTTTTTCATTTAAAGCATTTTTTATTTTATCAATTTGTTCTTTTAATTTAGAACCTTCATCTCCTAATTTTTTAGCTTCATCTTTTTTTACTTTTAAATCTGTATTTGTTTGAATAATTTGTTCTTCTATATTTTTTGCAATTTCATTTTCATTTTTATATATTGCAAAAGCAGAATTTTTATCAGGTATATTTTCTTCAGAAATTTCCTCATCAAAATCTTCATTATCATTTCTTAAAACAACATCAGCATTTTCATTATTTAAATTTTTATTTTCAAAATTATTTTGAATATTCATATTTTTATCTTCTCCTTCTTCAACAAAATCATTATAAGAAACAAAAGCATTTTCATTATTATTTAACATTTGACTTTCTCTTAAAGTATTATTTAAATTATTTGGTTGTTCATTAGAATAAACTGGTCTTGCATCTTTAGGAGCTCTTCCAATTCCAAAAGAAGGTTTTTCAATAAATTCTCCAACACCACTTTTAGCATCAGAAATTGTTTTTTGTTTTTCAATAATATTTTTAGTATCTTTTCTTTCAATATTATTTTTATTTTGTTCTTCTAATAAATTTTCAGTAGAAAATTCTTTTTGAAAAATAATTCTACATTGATTAAATAATTCTTTAGCTTGTCTAACAGAATCAAAATCAATATCTTCATCTTCTCCATTTAAAAACCTCAAAGCAATTTGTTGTTGAATATATTGTTCTTCAGGAGTATAAGGATCATAATTAATTTGTCCTCTATTAGCTAAAGTATTATGCATTAATAATTCTTGTTTAAGGTCTTTAATTTCTCTTTGTAATTTTTTTAAATAAGCATTTGTATCAACAATTGTATTAACAGAAACATCATTAACAACATTTTTCATTCTTTTAGCAAAATTTAAAGTAGATAAAGTTTCTAAAATAAAAGGTTCTTCAGGCCAAATTGTTGCAATCATACAAGTTTTACAATTTCCTCCAATTGAATCTTTTAATATATGTGTTAATTTACTTTGTCTATAAGGAATATAATCTTTTCTTCTTGTTTTATCAGTTAAAGCAACAACAACTTGTTCTAAAAAAGTTAAAGATTTATTTATATAAGTTGCTTCTTTTAATGCAATTCCTGTTGAACCTGTTTTTTTTACTCTTTCTGAACCTGCTAAATCAACGAAATTTAATTTTGATGCTAAAACTTTTTCACTTGATTCAACTTTACTTTTCATTTCAATATTCATTGTAAAAATACAATGAGAACGAGTACTTTCTTTATTTAATTGATGTTCAGAAACAGTTCTATTACTTTCTCCTTCAAATAACAAATTAAAAGCTTCTTCTTCATTATTAACAACATGTTTACTTAAGCCTTTAACAATAATATTTCCTTTAGAATCTTCTTGAAAAGTAATATCACTTCTTTGTTCGAAAGAATTAGTAACATTTAATAAATCAAAAACAATTTCATTATAAATTTCTAAATAACTGATTGAAACTTTACTTTCAAAATCTGATTTTCCTCCTAATTCTTGAAATAATCTTGAAATTGCTCTTGGAATTACTCCTCTATAATTAAAATTTGTAGGTGAACCACTTATTGTAAAAGTTTTTCCACTTCCTGTTTGACCAAATGCAAATACTGTCCCATTTATTCCTTTTGTTGCTGATTGAATTATTTCACGAACACAATATTCAAATACCTCCTCTTGAGGCACGTTGTGTAATATTTTGTCAAATTGAAATTGCCAATTCTCTTTTTGATTGTTTATTAAACCCTTTGATTCGTTCTTTGGAATTGTTATTGAGATTTTGTTCTCTAATTGGTTTATTGAGAGGTTTCTTTGAGCGAATTGTTGGGTGGGACGAGTACGGATTACTACTTTTATTTGGGTTTCGGTTTCAGATGACATTTTTTTTTTAGGTTTGAGTTTTTTAATTAATTTTTTTTTTTTTTTGGTTATTATTTTTATTTTTTATTAAAGATTATTTATTTTTTTAATTTGAATTTCCTAAAAAGAAAAAAAATAACAAAAAAATATAAAAAGATTAAAATACAAGAATTAACATAATCAAAGTTAAACTCATTTTAATCCATATTCCATTATTAAAATAATAATCAGAATCATCATCATCATCATCATCGTCATCATCGTCATCGTCATCATCATCAATATCACCATATTTATAAGAAGTTTCGCTTATACTTTCTCCTCCAACAATTACAACATCAATTCCAGGATATTCTTCATATCCACATTGATTAATAACAATAATATTATACATACCAGAATAAGGGAATTGATCTTTACTAATTGTACATTTAACATATTCTCCTTCATCTTCATTATCACTATAACTTATTTCTTCACAATCATTTATTGTAACTCCATTTAATGTTATATCTGGACTTTCTCCCATAATATATGTATCAAATTTAACATATATTTCACCTTCACTTTGATTATAATAATTTATTACATAAGTATTATTCTGTTCACTTGATAATACATCATAAAAATTATTATAAGTAATTGTTTCATCAAAGCTAAATGAATTTAATAAGCATGTTTCTTTTGTTTTTTTTCCATTTGCAACACAAGAAAATTCAATTGAATTCATTGGTTTTATTTGGAATTCTTCATTATTTAAATTTGTACTTGAAGGAGCTTCAGTCAAAGTACAATTTAATATATTATTTAAATTAACTGATGTACAAGAACAAGATATTAAATTATTTGAATTTGATACTTGTTGTAAATAAAATACATCATCAAAAGTAAATTCATAATTTGAAGATGTTTGACTCATTTCTATTTGAAATGTATAACCTTCATCCAAAGCATAACAATTATCTTGGAAAATTACTGATGTTAATGTTATTTCATCTGCATAAGTTGTTTGAGTTTTTAAAGTAGATTTTTTTTTTGTTTTTAATGCTATTATTATTGATAATTGTATTAAAAAATAAATATATATATTTTTCATTTTTTTTCTGTTTTTTTCTTAATTTTTAATTATTTTTATTTTTTTTTTTTTTAATTTTTTTTTTTGTTTTCAACAAGATGCTCAAAAATAGTTTAGTAAACTTTAAAAAAATAATTATTGTTAATGGAATTAATTAAAATTTCAAATATAATTGATAATGAAAAATATCAATATTATATAATTGGAGAGGAAATTGAAAATATAACAACCATTTCAGGAAATCAAAAAATTAAAATAATAATAAATGATATATATACTCTTAAAAATACTTTACCATATGAATTTGATTGTTTAATTTTAAGTTCAAATTCTTTACTTAAAAATTTAGATATTGAAAAAATAAATCAAGTATTACTCAATAATTCTAATAAATGTAAAGTATCTAAAATTAAAATTTATGGATCTTTAACAAATAAAAATAACTTAGAAGAAGGAATAAAATTGCCTAATCTTTTAGAATTTTTATCTATTAATAATTTAATATATCCAAATTTTACTTTATTTAAAATTATTAATATTGAAAAATTAGATTGTTTTAAATTAAATAATTATAAATTTTCCACAAATGAGGAAATAATAAATTTTTTTGATTTTCTTAAAAAAAATCAAGTGAAAACTTTAATTTTGAAAAATATTTTTATTGAAATTTTAGAAAATAATATTGATGATTCAAATGATTATGGAATAATAAATTGTTATTTAGAATATGATGGAAAAAATATTTATTTTCATATAAATAATAAAGATGAGATTTCTTTGATAACAAATTTATCATTAGAAAATTCTAAAATAATAAATTTCGATAATTTGAAAACAATAGACAAATCAATTAAGATTAATATAAATAATAATTGTATTTTAAAAGAAGATGAATTAATTGAAAAAATTAAAATAGAAGAAAAAGGAATTTCAATCACATTAAATGGTGAAAATGACTTAACCAACAATGATTATAGTTTATTAGAAAGCATTCAACTCTATTCATGTAAATTTATAAACTTTTCTTCTCTAGAAAATTTAAAAAATATAAATTTAAATTGTTCTATAATTAAATTTAAAGACTGTCATCATAATTTTATTTATGAAATTTTAATGAATTGTAAAATCCCAATTAACTATCTTTCAATTAAAGATTCAATTAGCGAAAAAAATGATAAATTGTTTATTGAGAAAGAAAATTTATTTTCAAATAATGAAATAACTTTAATTATTCAAGATTCTAATTTTCAACCGCCTATATTAAATTATAATAAATTAAAAATAAGTATTTATGAAAAAGAAGAAGAAGATTTTCAAAATAATCAAACTTTATTAACTTTAATATATAATACTGAACCTGATGAATTCATTTTAGAAGGGAATTTCTTTAAAATTTTTCTAAAAAATAATTATGAAATAAAAGCTAAAAAAATTACACTATCTAATATTATTTTAGATGAAAAAATTGAATCTGTTTTAAAAACACAATTTGTAGAAAAAGAAATTACTTTTTTATTTTGTGAATATTTGTTTTTTTCAAAATTAAAAACAAACATTGATTATCATACTTTTAATTATAATCTTTATTATAAAAATGAAATAAATGATTTTGAAGATTTAATAAATAAATGTTTATACGAAGAAGAAAAAAAAAATGTTGAAGAAAAATTAATAAAATTAAATAAAATAATCCAACCTTATTTTACTAATGTTGTTTGTTTTTATTATAATAATCATATTGAATTAAGAAATATTATTTTAAGTTTATTTTGTTTAAAAGATAGTTCAGTAAATATTTCAAAAATATTAAATGAATATTTAGTTCCAAATTATATTTCAAATGAATATGAAACAACTAAAATTTTATCTGAATATTATTTTTCTCCAAATCAAAGGGACTTCATTCAAGATTTTAAGAATATTTCTTTTAAAAAAATAAAAAAAAAATGAATATTCAAATCAAAAAACAAAAATCATATTTGGATTCAAATATTTAATGATTTGTTTTAAACAATATAATTAATTGTTTTTGTAAATCTGGTTTTTTTATATTTTTAACATTTATTTTTATTAGATAGGAGAAGTATATCATATATTTAAAATATTAAAATAATCTAATTAAATAAATAAAAAATAAAAAAAATTAATTAAAAAAATATTTTATTAATTATACAGCCAAAAAAAAAAATAAAACAAAAAATATCCAAAAAAAATAATAAAAAGCAAAACAAAATAAAAAAGATAATTTAAAAAAAATTATAACAAACCAAAAAAAATATCTAAAAAGCCCAAAAAAAAAAAAAAAAAAATATAAATAAAAAAAATGGAAAAAAAAGATTCTCCTCAATCAGATAATCAAAATCCAAAAAATATAAAACAAGAATCTCAAAATGAGAATTATAGTCAAAGTAATAGTCCAATATCTCAAAGTCATTCTCATTCACCATCTCATTCAAATCAATCATATTCAAAAGAAAGATCAAAGAATAATTCATATAGTCATTCAGAAGAAAAACCAAAAAGTCCAAATGAACAAATAGTTAAAGAAAAACCAGCTTTAGATTTTTTAATATTTTTAGCAATTCCTTTAAAAGATAGATTAATTCAAGAAAATATTCTTTCTAAAATTTCTAATCAAATTGGTGAAGTTAATATGGAATTTGATACATCTTTTGTAATTCCAGATTTTAATGGTTGTTTATTAAAAATAAAAGGTCCAAATTTAAAAAAAAAAAGAGATGCAACTCAACAATTATTAGAATTTATAGTATCAAATGATTTAGATCAACAACCAACAGATTTAAATGAAAAAAATTCATCTTCAAAATATTCTAAAATTGAAATAGTAATTATGATTCCAAATGGATTAGTTTCAATGGTAATAGGAACAAAAGGAAAACAAATATCAACAATGATAAAAGAATCAAGAGCATCAATTGTAATAAATCAACCAATATATAAAATGACTTATAGAACAGTTTCAATAAGTGGAAGACCAAGTAATGTAAGTGATGCTATAATGAATATACAAAATATAATGGAAGAAAGATATAATGAAGTAAATAAAATAGAATTTGAATGTAAACCTTTAAATATTAGAACTAGTCAAACTAATGTTAAATTAGTTGTTAATTATAATGTTATTGATACTTTAACTAGTAAAAGACATTCTAATATGTATGATTTATTATTAAAAGAATTTAATGTTAATATGAAAATATATGAAGATCATAAAAATAAACAATTAGATCATAAAGATTATATTTGTTCTCTTCAAGGAACAATAGAAAATGTTCAAGGAGCAATAATAGCAATAACAAGGAAAATAAAAGATGAAATTAGAACAGTTTTTGATGGTAAAAAAAGTTATACATTAAGAATGTTAATAAATAAAGTTTTTGTAACTAAATTAATAGGAGCAGGAGGATGTATGATACAAGAAATAGCAAATTTTTCAAAAGGAGCTTCAATAAAAATTATGAGTAATAAACATGATGAAAAAAAAAGTTCATGTCATGATATTCCAGTTTGTATTGCAGGATCTTTTTCTTCTGTTCAAGATGCAGTTTGTATTATAATAGAACAAATGGAATGTTTTAAAAGTGGAGGTCCAATATTAAAAAGTGGAAAAAGTTTACATAAAAATATTGCAAATCAATTTATAAATTCTATATTTACAACAGCAGGTCCAAAAGAAAATGAAGATGATCATATTTATACTTTAAAAGATAGATTTCAAAATATGAAAAGAGAAAGAGATGATGAAGATGATGAAATTGATAGTCAAAATAATAATAATTCAGATAATAAAAATAATAGAAGAGAAAGAGATCAAAGAAGAAGTAAAAGTAAAAGTAAAAATTATCATTATAATTATAATAGAAGACGTTCTAATTCAAAAGAAAGATCTCGTTCAAGAAGATCAAGATCAAGAGATAGAAGTTATTCTGGTAATAGATCTTATTCTTATAATAGAAGAGAAAGAAATTATAGAGAAAGAAATTATAATGAAAATAATTGGTCTTATGAAGAAAATGGTGTTATGAAAATTTCAATTGATTTTATTGTTCCTGATAGACTTGTTTCTTTTTTAATTGGAAAAAATGGAGAAAATGTTAGAAATATTATGAGTAAAACTGGAGCTTTGATTAATTTTAGTAAAGAATATAATGATGATTCTAAATTAAATACTATTAATGGAACTGGAAGAATTTGCAATTTAAAAGGTACTTCTCAACAAAATGCTAATGCTATGCAAATGATTTCTGAGTTAATTATTAAACAAGAGCAAAGGTGGAATAATTCCTCAAATAATAATATTAAGAAAAATAAATAATAAATTTTTATTAATGATATATTTTTTTTGATAATAATAATTTTTGAAATTTTTTATTAGTAATAAATCCTTCTATTGAAAATTTTTAATAATTATAATTATAATTTTTTTGTTATTGATAATAAATTTTATAATGTTTTATTATTAATTATGTAAAGAGATATTTTAGGGTTAAGGAGGTGTAAATTTTGTTTTTTAAGATATTTTTCCTAAAATAATGCTTCATTGTTTTAAATGAAGCCAGATATTTTATTTTAAAAGGTTATATTTAATTTTCTTTTTTCATTCAAATTAAAAATATAATTAAAAGATATAATTCAAAAAAATAATTCAATTGAAATTAATTAAAACAGATATTCAAAATAAATTTTAATTTATAATCAAAATAAAATAAAAAAGAAATTTACAATTTTCCATATATTATTTAATAATATTTTTACAATTAAAATTAGAGTTATTTATTTATATAAAAAATATAGAATAATATATCCTAAATATTTTAAAAATTATTATATTAATCAAAATTTAAACCAATTTCTTTTTCAATTTTTGTTTTTGGAAAATTATAATTATTTTTATTTTTTTCTAAGCTTTTATTTCTTAAAGCTTTTATCATTTGTTCTGTTTGATATCTATTTCTCATATGTAATTGATCTAACATTTTTAATTTTTTATTAGTCATATCTATTAATTTTGAATTAATCGAAGTGTTAAATTTTTTGATATTTTTATTTTCATGATTAATTTTTTCAAAATTTAAATTTGATTTTTTTGGATTAAGTAAGTTTAAATAATCATTAAATGTATTATTTTCAAAAGTTTTTGAATTTATATTTGATTTTGATCTTGGGATGTTATTTACAACTTTTCTTCCTGCTTTTGAAATTGTAGTTTCTTTATATTCTATAATATTATTTAAATTTCTTGTTTTTTTTAAACCTTTAGTTAAAATATTATTTTTTTTACCTTGTAAATTATTATATAAATTATTATAATCTTTATTAAAATTATCAATATTTTCAAAATTATTTAAACTTTGATTATTAATATTAATATTCTTATAATCTATTTTATTTAAATTAAAATTATTATAACGATTATTACTTATATTAAAATTTTCATCATAATTATTATTAAAATTGCTAATATTATTGTTACTCATTAATTTTCTAATTTGCTCTTTTAAAAATTCATTTTCTTGAATTAATTTCATCATTTCATTATTATTATTTCCATTAACATAATATTTTAATTTTTTATTTTCTTCTTTCAACTTAATAAACTCTTCTTGTAAACTATTTAAATTTCCTCTTTTACTTCTTAATTTCAAAATTTCCCTTAATTCCTTAATTTCTGTTCTTAACCTTTTAATAATTTTACTTTCTTCAGAATTACTTTTTAAAATAAATTCATCATCAATAAATTTATTTGGTAAAATTTTACTTTTAATATTTTGTGCTCTTTCTGCGAATTTTAAAGTATTATAACTTTCTTCAAAATTTAAATCAAAAGGAGAAATATTTGCAATTAAAAAAGTTTTTGAATTTCCACCAATTGAATTTTGTAATAAATGAGTTAATTTTGAATCTTTATAAGGAACATGAGTATTTTTTTTTTTAGAAGATAATACATGAATAACATTACCCAAAACACTTAAAGATTTATTTATACTTTTTAATTCATTCATATGAGTTAATTTATAATTTTCTCTATTATCATATTTTTCACTTCCTGCTAAATCACATAAATAAATTTTAGAAGTTAATTGTTTTGTTAAATTTGTATAATATATTATAAATATTGTATGTGAACGACTACTCATTTCATTTTTATTTGTTTGTCTTTTTTTTCTATTTAATTCTCCAATTTTTAATAATTCAAAAACATTATAAAAATTATTTACTATTATTTCTAAAGCTCCTTCTATAACAATTCCTCTATATTTATCATTTATTAATTTTAAAGGTTCTTGATCAAATATTTTTTCACTTTGATTTCTATTTGAATTCAAAGAAAATGCTTTTTTTTTAAAATTAAAACTATTATCAATTAATAAATCATAAATTCTTTCATTATAAATTTGAATATAAGAACAAGAAATTTTAACTTTATTATTTTCTTCATTAACAATATTAAATAAATCAAAAATTAATCTTGGAATAATTCCATTATTTTTATTAAAAGGATTAACAAGGAAATTTTTATCAATTAAAAAATTAAATTCATCAATTTCTATTTTTTTATTATCCTTTTTTTTAATATTATAAGTCCAATCATTTCCAAAGATAGTATAAGTTTTTCCACTTCCTGTTTGACCATAACATAAAATTGTTGAATTTATTCCATTTAAAGTTGAAGTTAAAATAGGTTTTATAAAATTATATACTTGTTCTTGAGATGAATTTGGAAAAAATATTTTATCAAAATAACCTTGAAATACTTTTCCTCCTTTTGATAATTCAAGTGATTGATCATTTTCTCCTGTTGAATTAATAAATGTATTGTTTGAATTCTCATTATCAAGAAATGGACGAATACGAATTGCAACCTTTATGTTTTCCATTTTTTTAATTTTTTTTAAATAATATTTTTATTTTTTATTTTATTTGTTTTTTTTTAAATTGAATAATTTATTATTCTTATGTTATTTTATTATTTTTGATTTTACTAGTTTTTAAGAAAAATAAAAATAATAATCATTTGAAAAATAACATGTTAAAAGAAAATTATAAAAAAATGTAAAAATCTTTTAATAATATTAATATTGAAAACAAAAATTGAATATTTTGTTCAACATGAAAAGAAATATTTTCTAAAGATAAAAAAACTCAAAATAATATCAACTATAAATTAAATAGATGGAAATAATTAAATATAGAAACAGTAAAAAAGGAATTTCCAGATTTAAGAAGTTTTTTAATAATAATATTATCTAAAAGAAAACTTTTTGTTTGATACAAAAAAATTTTCAATAAATATGATTAAAAATATTGTTTTATCCAAGAATTAAACGAATAAAAAATAATAAAATTACCTATAAACTACTTTTAAACAATTATATAAAATTTATTCAAAAATTCTTTTAAAAAAAGAAAAAAATAATAAACAATTTTTTATGAGCATTATTTTTATTTATTGATTAATATCATTAATAATGTCACTCATTAATTGATTAATATGAGATATATCATGTTGAGTATGATAAATATCAATTTGAGAATAATTTTTCATTGATTTATAGTCTTTTGCGCTTTTTGAATTAGGATATATTTGAGGTAAAACATTTTCACTTATTAAATAATTGTCTGTAATATTATCTGTTTTATTTAAAGTTTTTAACTTTAATTTTGAATTAACATTATTATTATTATCAGTATTATTATTATTAGAATAACCATCAGTTAAAGAAATTGGAGATTTATTTTTATTAATATATTCAAAATATTGATTTAATTTTTTATTTTTACTAAAATAGTTATTATTACTATTATTACGAGTATTTTTTAAATTTTCATTATCATTTTCTAAGAATTTTAATTTAAATTGAGATTTAGATAAATTTGCTTTTTCTTTTTCTTTTTCTTGTAAAAATTTTAATTCATTGTAATTATTTGAAAGATTTCTATAATTATCTTCTAAAATTTTATTTTTTGCTTCTAATCCAATTGCAAATGATTTATTTGTTTGTAATTGTTTTTTTAAATTTTGTATTTCTTTATTCAAATTATTGACAATTTTAGTTTGTTTTTTTTGATTTTTATCTTTATCAACTTTTTCTTTTAAAGTATTTACAATTCTAATTAATTCAATTGAATATTTATTATTAATATTAATTTGTTGATTTTTTAATTTTAATAATAAATTCATTTGTTCTAATTTTTCATTTAATTGAGAGTTTTTTTTTACTTCTTTTAATAAATTACTCTGAATTCCATTCTTTTCTTGTTTTATATTATTTTGTAATATAGAATATTTATTAACTATATTTTGTAAATTTTCATTTTGTTGTTTTAAAGAAGAAATTTTACCATCTCTTTTAGAAATTTCTACATTAAATCGAATTTTTAATTCTTCCATTATATTTTTAATTTGGAGGATTTTATTTTCTAAAACTTCTTTCTCATTTTTTATTTTTAAAATATTATTACTATTATTATTATTATTATTTTCATTAATAATATTGAATTGAATATTATTTTCAATAATAAATTTATTCTCATTTTCTGAATTTGAATTTTCACTTTTACTTTCAATTTCTTCTAATGCTTTTTTTCCTTGTTCAATATTTTTTTTTGTATTTTCTTTAATTTCTTCATTTTCATCTTCTTCAATTTCTTCAATTGAAAAGTTTTTTTTTAATAAATCTTGAACCAAAGAAAATTCATTTTTTACACTTTGTCTTCTAATTTCATTAAATTTATTTTTTTTTTCAATATTTTCTTTTTCATCTTCTAAATCATCAAATTTAGCTTTTAATTTATCAATATTTAAATTCGAATTCATTTGAAAACTTACACTATTTCTTTTTTTTGTATTTAAATTTGAAATACCTTGAAAATTAAAAATATTCGAAGTTTTTAATGAAGAACGTTTTGGAAAAAAAACTTTTTTTTGTTGTTCTTCTGATTCTTCTTTCATTATTTTTTTATTTATTTTTATAATATTTTTGATTATTTCATTTATCAATTATCTTGAAGTATTTTTAATTTAAAATTTTTTTTAACTTTTATTATATATAATGTATTTTTTGTTTTTGATGTTATTTTTTAAATTTATGAATAATTACTGAAAATTTTTTTTATTAAAAACATTTTTTTTTCTAATTTAAATATAAATTAAATTTTTTCAATTCCATTTTTATTTTAAAAATTATCTTATAAAATTATTAAAAATATCATTTAATTTTTAAGTAAGTATATAAAATTAACTTAAATAATAATAATATTGTTTTTATTTTATTTTCAACTGTTTTAATCATATATAAAAAGTCTATATATAAATAAAAGAAAAAATTAATGTTATTCAAATTTAAAAATTTTGATTGAAAAAAAAACTCTTTTTTTGATTACAAATTAATATATTTACATTAAAATGAAAATTCAAAAATTATTTTCAATATAAGTTATCACGTATCAAATATTAATTTAAAAAATTATTTTCAATTATTATCTAATTTTTCATTTTCATTTTTTTCTGTTTTTTCAATTTCGAAAATTTTTTTATAAATTCTATTTCTATTTGAAAAAGGTAATTTCTTTTTTTTTGAAAAATTTAAACTTTTAAAACCTTTAATTTTATTTTTTTTTATTTTTGGTTTATTCCCTTTCCCTTTAAGATAATAATTTAAAAAAATATGAGAGATAAAATCAAATAAAGTTGCAAAATTTTCTCCTTCTCTTTCTAAAATTCTTAAATAATCATCTAAATATTTTTTACTATTTATATAATATTCAAATACTTCTTGAAGTTTTATATTCAAAAAAGTTCTTAAACTTTCTTCTTTCTCTTTAATAATATAATCTTTTTGAATTAATTCATCAAAACTTTCAAAAATTTTATTTTTAATATATATTGAAATAATACTTTGACAAAGATAAAATTTATTAAAATCTATTTTAATATTTGTAATAAATGATTGAGGAAGTCTAGGTAATTTTTTTTTTAAGCATAAATTTATTGATTCATGAATATTTTTGAATAATTTAGATTTACATTTTTTTAAAAGGGAATCAATTTGAGTTTTTCTCATAAAGTTATCTAAATGAAGAGTTCTTTTTAATAATAAAAAATTTTTATGAATTTTTTTTCTTTTTTTTTCTTTTTTTTCTATTGAAGTATTCGAATTTGAGCATTCACTTTGAGTATTATTTGAATTTTCTGTTTCATTATGAGAATATGTTAATGTAAAAAATTCATTTTTATTATTTCTCTTTTTTAATTTTGAATTTTTTTCCATTTTCTAAATTAAATATTATATAAATAATTTAAACTTTTAAAAAGATAAAATCGATTTTTTCTTATTTTATCATTAAATAAATAAAAAAATATATTATATTAAATAAAATATTAAAATAATTTCATAATGAATTCTTAATATTTATTCAAATTAATTTTGATAAATAATATTTTTTATGATTTTAAAAAATTATAAATTATTAAACAATTTTTATTCAATTAAATAAAACTAATTAATTAAAAACTCCTAATTCAATATAAAGAAAAATTTTTTTGATATAAACTTATTATTGGAAATGAAGGATTAGAAATAAAGAAAAAAATATATAATAATTAAAAAATGTATGTTATATTTAGATAGATGAGTGTTATTATTAATTATTAGAAGAATCAAAAATTTATTTTTTATTTAATATAAGTTATATATTTCAATCTTTTTTCTTTAAATTTATCTAATATTATTTGAGGAGAAAAATTTCTGTGAATTTTTATTTATTTCAAGAAATTATCCAACTTTTTGGATTATAAAAATGTATTATATTCAACTTTATTTTTAATATATTAAATTAATATTCAAAATACCTTTTATAATCAATATTTTAAAATTTGAATATCTTAATGATAAATTATTTTGAAATTTTCAGAGAATTTTTTGTGATTTAAGAATTGCTTACAAATTTTAATTTAAAATATATTTTAATAATTTTCTATTTAAAAGAATGATAAATTTTGAATTTCTTGAAATTTATGAAATTATTATCCTAAATCCAAGAATTCGAAAAAAATAACATTTTCAGATATTTTTCTCTTTATCATTTTAATACTCTTTTTCTTATTAATATGAGTAAAATGATTTTTTGGTTGTTTTCTTTAAATGTTTTAAATTTATCAAATTTTATTCAATAATTTAAAACTATGAATTATATGATTTTTCATTATTCTTTAAATTTATCCAATTTTAGTCCAATAAACTTTATTATATGTGTCTTATGTTTTCATAATTATTTTATTTATGAATTTAAACAGAGCCAATGCTATTATTATAGAAATACGTAATCTTTTTATCCCTCTTTAACTTATATAATATTATCTCATTATTTGAATTGATAAGTTAATTTTCATTTTCAAAGATGAATATAGTTGGAATGGATATTGAATTGAAATAAAAAACAAATTAAAGATATTTAAGAAAAAATATTATTAAATTAAAAATTAGGTTATTGATATAATATAATTATTTTTTATCAATTTAAAAGTTATAAATTCGAATGGAAATAATCATCTATTATTTATATATAAAAAAGTAAATAATTTAATAATTTTACTTATTCTTTTTTTTAATTTTATATTCTTGAAATCAAAAGAAAATTGTTTAATTAATTTTTTCTTAAAATTTGTTATATTAAAGTATAATTTAAATAATTATTAATGTTAATTTTTATAAAATGAAAAGTTAATATGATTTATTATTATAAATTATTTAAATTGATAATTAAAAAAACAATTTCCTCAAAATCATTTAGTTAATTAATTATTTTGAATTAAAATTCAAAATTTAATTTAAGATTTTCATAATCATATTTTTTTTTGAATATATAAAGAAATATTATATAACCATTTTTTTTTATTTTGAATTGATAAATATATTAATATAACATCTATAAAAATAATTGAAAAATAAGAAAGAAAATTTAAAAATATACTATATAAACATCCAATAAAAAAATCATATTGAGTTTTTTTAAAATTTAAACAAAATATACTTATATAAATCCAAGAGAAAATTATAATCATAAATGAAAGAATGAAATAAACAATAATTTTTATAAAAATAATTCGAATTTTCATGAGAATAAGATTAATAAATGATTCTTTATTATCAGAATTTGTTTTATAAAGTTTAAATAATAAAGGAAAGGAAATAAAATAAATGAGAATCTTTTTTATAATAAGAGAAATAATTGAAGGAAAAATAGTTTTAATAAAAAGAGTTTTTAATTTTAAATGGCCATTATCATATCTTTCAGAAATACAATTTTGATCATAAAATACTGAATTCATACAAAATATCAAAGTAATTTGAGTTAATATATTAATAATATTAATTGATAAAATATCAAATTCTGAATTAAGAAAAAAAGAAGAATAAATATATAATTTTTTTTTTAACATATAACATAATAATTTCAAAAATTTTTCTTCTTTTAAATGTAAAGTATCTTCAAATAATAAATTATCTATATCTTTTAAATCTGATATTTGTTTTTTATTTTTATTTTTATTTTCATTTTTATAATGATTTTTACTTTTTAATATTCTATTTGAATCAGAATAAACATTTAAAAGAGTAATTTTTTTTCTTGATTTTTTATAATTTTGAATAGGATATGATTCATTAATTAATTTTACTTGATATTTATTCCATTCTCTAAATAAAAATAAACATATAAATAATATTTCAATTATTATTATAATATTCATAAACCAAAATCCTATATTATCAATTAATATATTCAATTTTATTTTTTTATAACATTTTAACAAATCAAAATTAAATTTATTTTTAAAAAAAGCTTTGAGAATATTTATTATATTTTCATTTTCAATTTTATTTTTTTTTTCTTTTTCTAAATTATTTTTACATTTACAATATATTCTATCATTTTCTAATTTCTCAAATAAACAATTATTTTTACATACATTATTATGTAAATAAAATTCATTATACCTATTGATTAAAGATAAATCATATTTATTGTTAGAATAATTAAAACAAATATCAGTGTAAAAAGGATCTAAAGGATTACTTATATTCACTCCCAAAGAAATTAAATCTTCTATTAATTGAATAAATGTCTCATTTATAGATTTATTATAATGATAACTTATTTCATAATAAATATTATCACATAAACTTAAATTTAATTTATTGTTATTATAATACATTTCAAATTGCTCATTTTCTGAGTTAGAAACTTTTATTATTTTTATTTCATTAATATTATTAATCTCATATTCTTTTTGTAATAATTTTTGACATTCTGTATAATTTAATATTTCATCTTTATTTTCTTCTTCATCATTTAAATTGTCATTTATTTTTTTAATACATGTTTTAATTTCAAATTCATTTTCAATTAATTCATATTCTTCATTACATTTTTTACAACTTTCATTTGAGGATAATTCATATTCTATACAATTTTCAATTGAATTTAAAATAATAAATGTTAAATTACAAAAATTAGAATAAATATTCTGATTCCAATCAAAAGAATAATAAATTGTTAATTCTCCTTTTTTAGTTCCTGAATAAAATTCAAAAATAGAATCATAAGGATAATTGGAATTAGGAAGAATTTCAACTCCATCAAATTTAATACTAATATCGAAATTATTAATAGCATCATCAAATATTATATATATTGTTTCTTCATCTAAAAAATTAAATTTATCAATAATATAATTATCTAAATTTAAATTATATGTTTCATTTATTCTTAATGGTTTATTATTTAATTCAGTAATTATAATATTTTCACAGGGAGAATAATATAATCTAGTAGCATAACAATTATTATTTTCTTCAAAAAAACCAATAATTTCATTTTGTAAAATTATAAGATCAAAATTATTAGATAAATTCTGAGAATCTAAAATATTATTATTATCTAAATTTCCAATTTTTAATTCATTTTCATAGAAAAAATCTTTAATAACAAATTTTTCTTCACTTTGATAATAATGACATGTCATAGCGAAATGTATTTGATTACTCTCAACAAACATTCCTATAAAAATAGAATCAGCCAAAAATTTACATTCATTTGTATCAAATAATTTTATAAAAGAACTATTTTCTAAATAATTATTTGTTGAATTATATTCAAAAATAGTCATATAAATTAGATAAGAATTGCTTTTACTTGCAAAGACAAAATAAAAAAATTTTGAGGAATTAATTTTTTGTATTTTAAAATCTTCAAAATTTTCATCATTTTCAATTTTCATTAGACTATCTAATTTTATTTGACAACTTTCATTTTGATATTCATTTGAATTTAAATCAATTTTTTGACAAGTTATTTCTTGATTTGATAGGATAAAGCAAAATAAAAAATTATTACTTAATACACAATCAACATTAGATGTTTTATTATACATTCTATAGAATATATAGAATATTTGCCTTGTTGAATTATAAAAAAAGATTTTAAAATATTGATCTCCATCAATTGTAGGAAAAATGAATATATCATTATAACAAATTAATGATGGGAATTTAATATTATTAGGTGAACGATATTCTGCATAATTTGAAGTTCCATTTTCAAATATTATTTCATAATCTGTTTTGTTGGCTATTATAATTTCACCTGTATTTAATTTACAGGTTTTTATTTCTTTATTAAAAAATAACTGTAATTGAATTGTTTTTTCTAATTTTAATTCATTAGAGTAAACTTCATATGTATTATTATAAATCATTATTACTTTATTATAATCATCTTCATCATTTTTTACATAAACTGAAGATATGTCTTCAAAAAATAATTTTTTATTATTTATCTCTATATTTTTCAGAAACAATGTGAAAATAAAAATAAGAAGATTTTTCATTTTCTACTTTTTTTCTTTCTAAAAAACGTTCTATTCTTTTTATTGATAAAAAATAGATTGTCTATTAGAGTTAAATATTTTTAAAATTATTATATATCTTTACTAACTCCTTTCTAAATTTATAATAATTTTCAATTTTATATAGTATTTTATTATCCAATTAATTTCAATAGTTTAAATAATTTTTTAAATTTATAATATAATTTAATCTCTCTTAAACATTATTGAATTTTATGATGGATTATTAACTAAGAATTAAACTAATGAAATAGTGGTTAATATATTAAATTTCAATCCAATGTTCTCCAAAAATGACATATACTCCAATTTTAAGTTAAAGAATTTTATCTATTCATAAAAATAAATATTCACAAATTTATTTAACTTTGAAAATGAAAGATAAAAGAAAATGTTAAATGAAAACAAAATTAAATTGTGTTTTTTTTATTTAAATATATAATAAAAAAATTCAAAAAGATTTATAAAAGAAATAGTCATTTTCTTAATTATTTTTGATTCTAATCTTTTTCATTAAATCTTAAACTATAAAATTTCTAATGTTAAAAAATTTATATATATTAAATGTTTATTTATATTATTTTTTTGATATATTGAGTCCCAGATTTCACTTAATTATAATTGTCTTTTTTAATTATTTTATTTTAAGAATTATAAAAAAATAATTAATAATGAAAAAGATAAATGTACGATTTATTTATTAAATTATATTTATTTTTATTTTAAACTCTTCCCCAAAGGAAACCCCATTTAGCAACAAATCTGTCTTTTAACATACCTAATAATCCTTTACTATTAGAATCTTTTCCTAAAAATATATTTAAAATTTGAACATACATAAAACCAAAAATAACCCATGAAATTGCAATAATATTAAAAGGCATTGTAACATCAATATTAGGCATATTATAAAAAGCATAATTAGTAATAGTAAATTTATCATCTAAAATAATTAAACCACAAGGAAAAAAATATCCAAATTCTTCTCCATTATCAAAAGATTCAAAATTTAACATTTGCTTAATAAATTCTATTGAAATTTCAATTCTATCAAATTCTATTTTTCCTATATATTTTATATTTAATTGAGTTGATGTTTTTGATTCATATGAAAAAGGAACTTGAATAAAATTTTTTTCTTTTTTTTCTTTTATTTTTATATTAAAATCTTCTTCTAAATTTTCCGCTTCGTAATTTTTCATTAATTTATTATTTTTATATAATGATATTTTCATTGATGAATATTTTGGTAATATTATTTTTGAAGGTAAAACTTCAATTATTTCAAAATTTTTCTTTTTAGAGATAATATCCTTTACAATATTTTTTTTGAAATTAATATTATGATGAAAAATGAAATTTTCAAAATTAAAATGTGTTCCTTCTAAATATCTATTTGATTCAATTTCATATGAATTATTAAATTGTTCTAATTTTTTTTTATTTTCTTCTAAAGAAAAATCTTCCTCTAAATTTCTATATAATATTTCAAATGAATAAATTATCTCCATCTGATTATTTTCAACATGATATTTTATTGATTTATAATTACTTTTTGAAAATAAATTGAAATTAACTAATTGATTAAATTCTTCCATTTTTTCATGAGATAAAATATCTTTAATTCCTTTTAAATGTTCAACACAAACTTTTTCTCTTCTTTCAATTAATATTTTATAATCATTATATAAGATATAATCAGCTCGATCTAAAAGAGGAGTTAAAGTAATTTTAAAAGAATATGAAAAAACATCAAAATAAGTTTTAAATTTTTCATAATCATCTAAAGGGGAAAAATTTTTAGTTATGAAAAAATAACCATTTGGATAATCACTTATTATATTTGAATATTCTTTTAAATTAAAAGGATAAAAATTTGATATAATATTATCTGAAATATAACCTTGTATTATTTGAAGAGAAAATTCTGATTCTTTGGGTAAATAAATTAATAAATCTGAAGGTAAATACATATCATCATTTATATATGAATTATCAAAAAATTTTTGAACTTTTATTTTAATATCTATTTTTGTATAAGTATCATTATCTATTAAAATATTTGATTTTGAAATTGTTGTTTCACAAAAGGAATAATTTATAAAATAAAAATAAACTATAATTAAAGTAAAGTATTTCATTAAAATAAATATTTTAAAAAATAAAAATTTCAAAAAAAAAATTAAATTTTCAAATATTTTATTTTTCCTCAAAATAGCAAATAAATATAATATTTTATTTTTTTAATATATTTTTATACAGTTATAAATAAATAAAATTATAATATGTCAGAAAGCTTAACACAAACAGAAAAAGATAAAATAGAATTAGAAAGACAAACTCGTTTATTAAAAGAAATAGAAGAAGCCCAAAATTTATTAACATTTACTGTAAAAGAAAGAGAAAAAGTAATCTCTCAGAAAAACAAAGAAATAGAAAAAAAAGATAAATTAATTCAACAAATGAAAGACACAAATCAAAAATTAAATTCTGAATTAGAAATATTACAAAGTCAAGTTCAAGAAAAATTAAGTAAAGTAGAATATAAAGAAAAAGGAAAAAGATTTGAAATGGAAAGAAAAGAAAAATTAGACCCTTTAAAATATAGATTAGAAATAAAAAAAGGAGAAATTAAAGAATCTTTAGAAAAAATAAATTCAATTAAAAATGAAATAAAAGATTTAAGAAAAAAAATTGATGAAAAAGTTGATTTATCAGAAATAAATAATTTAACTGATGAAATTCAAATGTCTCAAATGAAAAATGCTCATTTAGAAAATGAAATAAAATATTTAGAAAAAACTCAAAAAGAACATTATAAGTGTTTAGTAGAACAAAAAAAATTAAAAAGTGAAATAGATAAAATTCAAAAAGAAATAAGTAAATTAAGAAAAGATAATTTAAATGAAGTGAAAAAAAAGAGAAAAGAAAATCCAATTCCTTTAAATGATACTAATGAAAAAAATGAAGATCAAATTGATCAAGAAAGACAAGAAAAATTAAATGAATTTTGGAATGATAATTCAGATAAATTATTATCTTTACAAGATATAAATGAATATGATCTTCAAAAAATGAATTATCAAAAAAAAAAAAAAGAATTAAAACAAATTCAAAATGATATAAGTAACAATTATAATACTGAAAAAAATTATAATGATATAAAAAAAGAAAATCAATTAAAAATAAAAAAAGAAGAAATCAAACAAATGGAAAAAGTATTATCAAAAGAAAAAATAAATAAATCTCAAAAAAATTTAATAGAAAAAATTAGAAATAATAATATAAAATCAAAAGAAGAATTACCAAAAATATCACTTTTTAATTCTCAAGAAAAAAAAATATTATTAAATGTAATTCCAGAACAAGAAATAGAAAAATATGAAAAAAGATTTGAATGTTTAGAAAATGTAAAAAATAATTTAAAAAGAAAATATAATTTAGAAGTAAAAGAAATAGAAAAAAAAAATATAGATTTAACAAAAAGATATGAATTCTCACAATTACAAATAAAACAAAAACAACAAACAAATAAATTATTAACAACTCAAAATAATGATCAAAAAAAAGAAATAATTGAATTAAAAAATAAAGTTTTAAATTGTATTCATAGATTAGAAGAACAAAAACAAAATTTAGAAGATAAAGAAAATGAAAATAAACAAATTTCAAAAACATTACAAGAAATTCAAATGAAATATGAAAAAGCTCCTCCTAAAATTAATGAAGAAAATGAGGAAGAAGAAAGAGAAGAAAATGAAGATGATGATAATATGGAAAAAGGAGATTCTGATGGTGATTAAATAAAAAATTTTTATAAAATTTTATTATTATTTTATAAGAATTAAACTTATTTTTGTTTATTTGTATTTTGAAAAACATATTTTAATATTTTAAGTAAAACGAATTAAAAAAATAAATGTTTTAAATTAAAATTTAAATCTTAAATTAAATAATATAATATATAAAAAAATCCAAAAACAAAAAATGTATTCACATTATCAAGATAATGCCTTTACAGAAAAACCAGTTGAAAATAATGGAAAATTTGGAATATATGGAATGAGTGCTCAAGGATTAGAAGAATATTTATCTCCAAATTCATATAATTACCATTATTTAAGTAAATTTAGAGATCCAAAATTAATGAAAGAAATTGAAGAAGAAATGAGAAAAGAAAGGGAAGAAAAAAATCCTAAAAAAGTTGAAAAAAAAGAAATTAATCAAAATATAAATGAATATAATAATAATTTTAATAATAATAATTCTAATAATTATCCAAATCAAATTCAAAATCAATATCAAAATCAAAATGATTTTATTAATCAAAATAATCTTTATCAACAAAATCAAATTTATCAAGAACAAAAAAATAAAATTCCTGTTAATCAAAATATTAATTATTCAAATAATATGAGAAGTCAAAATAAATATTTAAATAAAAAACCAGTTAATAATCAAGTTAAAAGAAATAATATGCCTAATTATAATAATAAATTAATTAATAATCAAAAAAAATTTGCTGGAAGTGCAATGCCAAAAATAGCAAATATAAAATCTGACCATGGAAATTTAAAAAATTATCCTTCACCTCATTTTAATTGAATATTAAACAAAAATTTTTAATAAATAAATAAAATTTACATTTTTATTACATTAAAAAAAATACAAATATTTTATAATTAATTCTCCAAAAATAAAAACATTTTAAAACATAAAAAATATGCAAACAAAAAAATCCCAAAATGAAGCTTCAAAAGAATTACCAAAGAAAAAAAGTTCATTAGGAAGTCGTTTAAGAACCGCTGCAGTTGTATTACCTATATTATTTACAATGTTTTTATATCCATTTTTTTATTTAATATTAATGTTATTAGTAATATATGTTTCTCATAAAGAATTTTATATAATATCAACTCATATAATAAAAAACTTATTTAATGATCAATTTTCTGATTCAACAGCTTCAACTTTATTATCTTCTCCTCTTCAAACTTATATAATTTTATTAATTCCAATATTAAATTATAAATATAAAGATTCTGAAATTTTTATTTCTTTCTTTGTCCTTATTTTACTTTTAGTTCATAGATTAACTAGTTTTATTAATATATATATGCTAAATAATACTAAAGATTTTGAAAGTCAAGATAATTTCCAAGTTGAAAAAGAATTTAAAGAAGCAATTAATGAAAAAAATATTATAAAATATCAAAATCCTTTAAAACCTCAAAATTCATTTGAAAAAACAATAAAAAATTTAAATATGATAAAAAATAATATAGAAGATAGTAAAAGTTTATTGAATCAAAATAAACAAAATGAAAAAGATTTCAATTTTCAAAAAAATCAAAATAATAATAATATAAATGAAGAAAATAATAAATTTACAAGAAAAAGTACAATAACATCATTTAAAAATAGTCATACAAAGCAATATATAACAGAGAAAATGTTTAATGCATGTTTAATAATAATAGAATTAGATTTTATATTTATATTTATATATGCAATTCCATTATGTTATGGAATATCACTTCATCATTTAAATGTAGGATTTGAATATGTAAGTTTAACAGTAATTATAGCATATTCTTGTGATGCAGGAGCTTTATTTGCAGGAATGAAATTTGGAAAAAATAATTTTGGTTCTCCAATTACTCCTACAAAAACTATTGAAGGATTATATGGAGGAATTTTTTTTTCTGTTTTTTGTTGTATTATATATAGGTTTGTTATGATATCACTTTTACATAAAAAATTCTTTGATATTAAAACTTATATTATATTTATTTTTATTGAAATTATTACCTCAGTCTTTGGTGATTTATTTGAAAGTTTTTTAAAAAGATGTGCTAATATTAAAGATTCTGGAGTTATTTTTCCTGGACATGGAGGATTATTAGATAGGATTGATTCTATTACTATTGGTTTACCTGTTTGTTATTTTTTTGTTAAGAAATATTTGTTTTAAAAAAATTGTTTTTTTCATAAATTATTTTATACATTTTTTAGTTTTTTTTTAGTTTGTTAAAAAATTAAATTCTTTTTTATTTTTTATGAATTTGATGATTTAATATTTTTTGATTTTTTTTATTTTTTTTTGAATAATTATATTTTATTTTTTTTTTATTTTTAACCTTTCTAATACTATTTGATTTTGTTTTTTCTTTTGAAGAACTTTTAAATCAAATAAATTTTTTTCTTCTTCTTTTTTATAAGCAATAGGATTAACTTTTTTTAATAAATTAATTTCTTTAATATAAATCTCTTTTGGAGATTTTAATTCTGGTTGATTATGTTTAATAAAAATAGGATGTTCTTTATATTCTGGATATTGAAAACCTTTTAATAATTTAATTTCTTTATCATTTTTTTTATCAAGTTCTCTAAAACTTCTATAAGTTTTATATTTATTTTTATTAATAATATTATCATCTTCAATTGATAAAATAGAAATATTTTCTTTTTCTTCATCTGAAACATTTGGATTAAAATTCATTGAAGTTTTACTAGGATAAAATTTAGTTCTTGAAGTAGAAAATTTTATATCAAAATTAGTACTTTTTGTTTGATTTTTTTCTGAAATATTACTATATAAAGTAGTACTTGGATTTAATTCATTATTTCTATAAGTTAATATTTGATAAATATTTTCCATATTATTTATATTTCCAAAAGATTTTAGTATTTTAGGTTTAAATATATAATCTTCTTCTCCTACATTTCTAACTGAATATAAATCTTTATAAACTTCAAAATTAACATTTTGTGTTTTTATATGCATTTTTTTTAATCCTTGTTTTTTTATTACTTTATTTATTACATTAAAATTTTGTTTAAATTCTTCTTTTGGGGGAGGAATTTTTTTTCCATTTACTTCACTATAATTTAAATTTGATTTTAAAATATTTTTAAATCTTCTTAAAGCAATCATTGAATGATCTTTATTAATAAAATTCTCAATAAATGGATTTTCTTTTACTTTTTCTTCAATATAATCATCAATTAAATTAATTAAATGTAATTTTGTTTTTTTATCATCAACAGCCATAGAAGAACATAAATAAGATGTTACACATTTATTATCTTTACTAGGGATTTGTAATTCTAAAATTTTATTTAATTTATTATTATTTTTATATCTTTCTTCTTTTTTTATTTCTTCAATTAAATATTTTGGATCATTTATTTCATTTACAAAAGGCAAAGAAAGAGGTTTTGGAAAAGAAAAATATCCTTCAAATTTATGTGTTATTGGTAAATAAGAATTAGGTTCTGATATAATTTTTTTTTCTATTAAATTATTCTTTTGTCTTGTTTTAAAATCTGCACTTCCTGTTATATTTAAATTAAATTGAGGATTTTTTTCTCCATATATATTACATTCAAAAATATCATTCTTATAATCTATTAAAAATAATTTTCCTGTTTCTTGATTAAATTCTATTTGTTTAAAATTTTTTGGTTGAGGTGGAAGAGGAAATTCTTTTTTTTTTCTTTGTTCTTCTTTTTTTGGTTTTTTTGTATTTCCTTCTTTTTTATGATTATCTTTTTTATTTTTGTCTACATTTTTTTTTGATGACATTAAATTAAAAAATTCAAATAAAATAACAGAAAATAAAAAATATTTTTTAATTTATTTTTTTGAAACAATCATTCAAAATTTATACAAAATAAAAATTTAAAAATTATTTTTAAATTTTTTACTTTATTTAGTTAATTTTTATAAGAATTCTCCAAAAGTGGATTTTCATTTGATTGAAATAACTTATGGTGAAAAGAATTATTATCCTCATCATTATTACTATTATTTAAATTATTATTACTTAAATTATTACTGCTAAACATATGTGATTTAAAAATTCTACTTTCAATTTTATCTTCATCTTCATCATTAAATTGATTATTATTATAACTTTTATAAATAGTTTCATTACCAAATTCTTCATTAATATCTTTATCTAATATCATTCTCCCATTATCCATAAAAACTTTATGTAAAATTTTATTTTTACTTCCACTCATTTCTCTTCTATATTCTAAATTATATAAATTTTCTCCTTGAATATATAATTTATCAACACCTTCTACGTTTTTTAACATATTATTATTTTTTTGTATAAATTGATTTTTTTTAAATTTAATATAATCACTATTATCCATATCAAAATTTGGTTTTAAAGTTATTTTTCTTTCAGGAGGATATTTTTCTTTAATTAAAGCCCATAAAGGTAGATTCTCATTTCTTATATTTACATAAGTATCTCTTTCTCCTATAAAATGTTCAGGTCTTCTTAAACTTATTAACCAATTATTTTTTCCATATCTTTGACTTATTGGTCTTGAATTTTCTATATCGTTAAAAATTTCTTTTTTTAATTGAAATATATCTATTCTATTCATTAATAAATCTTTTTCTAATTTATGTGTTTTTTTTGCTAAATATTTTGATATTCTTTCAGTTTTATTTTCTGATTTTTTTCTTATATTTAAATTTCTACTTTGTTCATTTAATGATCTTGATATATTTAAAGGAAGATTTGATTCTGTTATATTATTATTTAATGAAAATGATTGTTTTATTGAATTATCTTTAAATGAATCAAATATATTTTTTAATTTTTTAATATCAATTTTTTCGAATTTTATATTCATTAAATCTCTATTATTATGTATATTTGAATTATAATTTTTATGACTTTCACTTCTCATTGTTGAAGTAACGCTTGTTAAATTTTTTTTTATTTTATTTTTTTTTGGGTCTTGATTGTTTGTATTTATTATTTTTTTTATTGGTTGTATTTCTATTTTTTTTCCTATCATAACTGGATTTAAAGGGGAAAAATATTTTGTAACACTAAATAAATTTTCATTTATTTTTTTTCGAATTTCATCTATATTTTCATCTTTTTCTGTTAATTGATGAATTAAATATGTTTTTTTTTTATTTTGTTTTTCTGGAGTTTTATAATCATTTATTAAATCTAATTCATCTGACATTTTATTTTCTTTATTTTATAGAAAATCAATTAAAAAAATATTTTAATAAAAAATTATTAAAAATATAACAATTTATTTTTCTGATAAATAAAAATATTTTTAAATTTCATCTTCTTCATCACTTCCTTCACCTCCTCCAAAATTAGATTGTAATTGTCTAAAAAGTAAATTAATTCTATTAAAAATACTCATAGCAGTTTCTCTATTAGGTTGTGTTTGTTCATTAATTAAAATTTTTTCTTCTTCATTTCCCATATTAATTCTTTTATTTTCTAATTTACCATCTCCTTTTAAAAAATATACATTTTCAATAATTTCATTCACAAAAATATTCATATAATGATCTTCACTTCCAGAAATTAAAACATCTTTTAAATCTAATTTATTAAACCAAATAATTTCATTTACAACACTTCTATGAAATTTTTCTTCAGAAATAGGAATAATAGAAGCTTTACTCCATAAATTTATTTTTCCATTTTCACTTCCACAACAAATAAAATTTTGATTATAACCTCCAAAATTTGCTTTTATATTAAATCTATTTTGAAGATGACCATAATATCTTCCTATTTCTTTAAAATTATTTAAATCAAATAAACTAATTGTTGGAGTTATTTTTGAATGATTAACTAAAAGTAATTTTTCATGTAAATCTAATTTTGTTGATATTATAACATCATCAAATTGAATTTTTTTATATTTTTTTAATTTTGTTTCTTCATTTAAATTATATGAATAAAATTCTAAGGAATTATTAGTTGCTACTGTAGTAATTATACTATTAATATATTTTGAATAATTAACTTCATTAATTGATATTCCTTCTGTATTTAAAGTATATATTTTTTCTCCTGTTTTAGAATTATTTAAATTAATATTATTATCTAAACCACTTGAAATAAATATATCATCATTTATAAAAAAACAACTTGTAACCATTTGTGAATGTATATTAGTAAATTTTTTTTTTGTTAAACCTGTAAAAGGATCAAATAAACATAAACTTTTATCTTTTGAAGCAGTTAATATTAAAGTATCTGAATTATTCCAAACTAATTGATTTATTGTTGATGAATGATATGAAGAAAATTTTATTATTTCTTTTAATATTATATCATTTTTTAATCTTTTTATTTCATATGTTATTATTGAATGATTTGATAAGATAACACAAAAATTATTTTGAGAATGTGATAATATTAAACCATGGATTTCATATTTTAAATCTAAAAATAATGCTTTTTTTAAAGGAATTCCTTCTTTTTCATTTTCTTTATTTATTTGGGAATTGTGGTTTTTTAATTTTTTAGAACAATATAAATTAATTGTTTGAAAAATATTTTTTATGTCTACTTGCTCCGTTTCTGATAATTTTTTTTTTATATAATTTATTATTTTTTCTTTTGATTCAATTTCAGGAAAAATTTTTAAAATATTTTCTTTATTTTTTAGTAAAAAATCTTGAAAAATTAAACTTATTTTTTTTAACTCTGAATCAATTAATTTTATTTTATCATTAAATATTGTTTTTAAATCTGTTAATTCTTTGACTAAATTTTGGATTTGGGATAAAATTTCATTTTGAGATAAATTATCTATGTTAAGATATAATTTATTAAAATATAGAATATTTATTAAATTTATTATTATTGGATTTTTTATCTTTAAAATTTGTTTAAATGATTTATTAAGACTATATAAATCAATATAATTAGTATTCACAAAATTAATTAATAAATCTTGTATATTTTCTTCAAAATTTATTTCACTTTCTTTTTCTAATTGATTTTTTACCTCATCCATCTTATTTTCATGTAAATAATTTAGAATTAATTTTATAATTTGTTCATTCTCCATTTCAAAATAATATATTAAATATTATTTAATTAAATAGAATTTTAAAAAAATAAAAACATTAAAAATTTATAATATATAATTTACAAAAAACAAAAATTATTATCTCATTTTCATTATTAGATTAATTATAACTTTCATTGTTTTTATCATTAAAATAAGAAGACATTTCAATTAAATTACAATTACTAATTTTTTTATGATTTACAGATTTATTTTCCCTCTTTTCTTTATTTTTTTTTTTAATTTTAATAGGAGGTAAAATTATAGCTCTTCTATTTTTTAAATTACTTTTTTTACTTTTACCATTAATTTTAATATTTAATAAATCATTATATAAATTATCTAAAATATTTTGAGAGATATTTTCATCATTTTTTCTTTTAGAATATAAATAACTAATATAATCTTTATTAGAATATTGAAACATTTCTTTTCTAATTTTTATAATTTTTTTCAAATCTTTTAATCTTTCTTTTTCAATTTTTTTAATAGAATAATTTACAAAATTTTGAAAATTATATTCTTTCATTAATTTTAAATTATGATTTTCTTTTTTTGGGAGATTTGGAACAGTTAAAAAAATATCATCTTGACTTTTTTTTTTCACAGGAGAATCTGTTGTTGCATGTATTGTAGAAATATTTCTTATATTAAGATTTCTTTTTATTTCATTTCTTAATATCTTTAATCTAACTGAATCTATTAAATTTAAATGTCTTTCAGTTTCATAACCCATATTGTCATCTAATATTACTTCTTCTTCCTGATCCTCATCTTCTAATCTTCTCTTTTCATTTTCTTCTTCTACATTTTTTTTTAATAGTAATTTACAAAAAGGAATATCATCTGATAATTCCATTAAATTATTTTTTTCTAACTTATTTAATTTATTTTATTTTTTATTTTCTATTTATTTAAAACAATAACTTTAATAATAATGAAAATTAATAAAATTAATTATCTTTTTATTTAGAGATTTTCATTAATTATTATTTTTGTAAAGATATTTAACATTTAGAGAATAAAAATCATTGATTATTTTTATTTATAGTTTTATATTTGATAATATTAAGATTCTATTTATAATGATTTTGAATTAGATTTTTTATAGATAAATTTTATTTATTATTTAAAATTAATAATGTTAATTTATTTTTTAATAATATTATTTCCTAAATTTTGTAATTTTCCACTAGATATTTTTCTATCATTAATATAATTTCCAGGATATAATATAGGATTATAATTTAAATAAGAAGGACCAAAATTATAACTTCTTTGATTATAAGGATTAACATTAATTTCATTTAATTTATTTTTCTTTTCTCTTAATTCTAAATAAGGATTATCTTTTTTTATTTTTTCAATTTGTCCATTTTCTAAATTATAATATGTATCAAAATATAATTGTTTGGCATTGATTTGAGAATCTAAATTACTTTTAAATTTATTTGGTTTTTGAATTTCATTATAAGTTGAAATTGTAAATGGATTATAATTCATAAAATTATCTTTTTCATTTATTGGGTTTTCATATCTTAAATTCCCAAAAGATGCTAAATTTTTTTTTTTATTTATTAAATATTGATTTTTTGCTTCTAAATTCAATCTTTTCATTTCTTCATTTAAATTAAAGTTTTTATCATCTTTTCTAGTATTTTGAATATTTTCATAAAAATCATTATAATTTTTATCATAGTAAAATTTATCTTCATCTTCAATATTATTATTATTTGGTTGATTTATTTTATTTATTTGATTGTAATTATTAATTTGATTATTTTGATTCTGATAATTTGGAATTGGATTTTGATTTAAGTAATCTTGGTCATTTTTAATTGATTGTAATGCCTCATAATACATAGATTGTTTTTCTTCTTTTTGTTTTTTTAATAAGTCTAAATATTCATTATATTTTTGGTAATCTTCTTCATTTATTTTCTGATTATTTGGAATATTATTTTCATAATTTTGAATAAGATTATTATTATTATTATTATTAGTTATTGGCCCTAATTCTTCTATTTTTTGTAATCTATTTTCAGGTATTTCTGAATTTAAATTGTTATTATAATTATCTATTTTTAGATTTTCATATTGAGGAATATTATATGGAGGTATATTTAAATCATTATTTCTTATATAATCATTATTAATTAGATTTTGATTAATATTATTATTAATATTATTAATACCACTAATATTATTTGTATCTGGACTAATATTATATTGAAGTTTATCTTTCATATTTAAATCTGGAATACTATTTTTAGGAATATCAATATTATTAATATTTAAATGTTCATATTCATTAATATTATTAATAACTTGATTATTATTTGTTGGAATATTCTTATTTATTATATCATGTTTATCCTGAAATAAAGGAATGTTATTATTGTTAATGTTAGGTATATTATTTCCATTATTTATTTCTGGATTCTTATATTTAGGGATATTAATATTATTATTATTATTAATATTACTAATATCATTCTCATAAGTAAAATTTTTTTTTTCATGAATTTGAAAAGGTTCATTATTAATAATATTATATCCATGACTTTGTCCTCTTTGATTTACCCTTCCTTTATCAGAAAAATTAATAACTTGATTTTTATCATAAATTTCTTTATTTTCCAAATCATAAGAATTTTTAATATATCTATTTTCACTTCCAATCTTAATTTGTGCACTTTTATCAATACTATTATTATTTCTACTAATATGATATTTTCTATTTATATAATCCTCATATTCTTTTAATTGAGCATTTTGAATTTGACGTTTTTTTTCAAAGGCAATTTTTTTTTCTTCTTCTATTTTTTGTCGTAAACTTTCTAAAGCTTTTTTATCATTTTCTATTTCTTGTTTTTTAATTATTTCTTTTTTTTCTCTATTATAATTTGCATTATTCATATTTTCAACTAAATATTGTCTTTCATATTCTCTTAATTGTTTTGACATTTTTATTTAAATACAATAAGTTTTTTCCAAATTTAATAATTTAATCTTTAAGAATAAATTTTAAAAAATTTAAAATAAATATAATAAAATATAATTAAATAAATATTTTAAATTATTTAAAAAAGGAAAAAAACAAAATTAATGGATAATATTGTCAATAATATTTTAGATTTTAAAAATCATGATTATTCAAAAAAAAAAAAATCAAATATGTCAATTAAAACAGAAGGAAAAGTTAATTTTGTTTTTGAAGAAGATGATGAAGAAGAAAGTGAAATAAATGATTTAGATAATATTTTATCATATGAATATTCAGAAGAAGAAGAAAATAGTTTTGATATTTCTCATATAATTTATCAAAAAAATACTATTGTTGATATTGAACCAATGCCATATATTCCTTTCATTAAAATAAAGAAAGTTTCTAATTTTTTTAATTTTTTTGGAAAAAAAAAAAAGAGTGAAATTAAAGAAATTAAATATTTAGTTATGTTCGATGAAAATTTTTTATATATGATAAAAATGACTTTAAAAGAGAATAATCAAAATAATTTTTATAAAAGAATTGGAAATCATTATGATTTATATAATTTTAAAAATATAAAAATATTAGATGATGATATTATAAAAGGATATAAAAAAGTTATTTTAATTTTTGTAAAAAGGAAAGATAATCATAATAAAGAAAAAATTAAAGAGCTACATATGGATTATTTTAATGCAGGAAAATTTTTTAAAATATTAATATTTTATTTAAAAAAAATTAATATAAATTTAAATTATACAAAAGAAGACTTTGAAAGAATTTTTGGAAAAAATATTAGAAAAATTAATAGTTTAACAAATGGAATAAATAGTGAAATTTAAAATTAAATTTTTTATAATTATTTTTTAAATTAAAATAAAATATATTTATTTATTTAGGAAATAAATTTTCATTTTTTTCATGAAGTATTGTTTTAAATTTTGTTTTTCCTTTACAAATATTTTCAATTATTTTTTTATTTGTTGTTTTAATTTGATTTAAAGTTTGAATACAATTTAAAATTTTTTCTAATTGAATTTTAAATATATTTATTTCTTTTATATTATCATATTTTCCAATATCATTAATTTCTTTTTCCATTTCTTTTTCTATATTAATATACTTATTTTTTATAGAATTAATTTCATAATCATGACTAATTAAATTCTCTAAAGATTTTGGAATTATTTCTTTTTGGTTATCAGTTTCTGATAAATTTATATTGAAATAAGGAATTTTATTGGGAAAATCAAAACCGTATTCAATAAAAGATTCTAAAATGTAATTTTCTGATTTTATTTGCAATTTAAAATATCTTGCCTCATTACTTTTATATTTTTTTATATTTTCTTTTTTTATAATTTTAATTAAATTTCCATTTTCATCAATATCAAAAAAAGTATAATTTAATACTTTTATTTTATTATTCATTTTTTCATAAAAAGTTTCTTGGTTTATTTCTTCAAATAAATCTATTTTATTTGAATAAGAAGTTTCAAATATATTAACCCCTTTAATTAGATTTTGAATCTGATCATATATAATAGGAATAAAAACACTAATCCTTTTATAAATAATATTAATAAATTCACTAATATTAATTTTTTGAATATTTTCTTTATTATCATAATTATTTTGGTATATTATTTTATATTCATCTTTATTTTTTAAATTAATTATATTTGTTATATTATAACCTGAATTATTTGAAAGAATTTGAATATATTCATAAAACATTTCATTTTTATTAATATTTTTACAAAGAGTTTTTAAAATATCATTAATATCTTCTTCTTTTTTATTTTTATTATTTGATATAATATAATTTTCTTTATAATCAAAAAGATTAGAAAGTATATTTTCAGTATTAAAATTATTAGAATTGCTTTTTAATTCTACAGTCACTATTTTAACAATAGGATAAAATTTAAATATAATTTTAATACTAAAATTAATTTCCAATTCTAAAAATAGAGGAAAAGAAATAATATTATAATTATCTTTTTTCTCACTAATATTTAAATTATTATTATCTAAATTATTTTGTAAATTGTCCCCATCATCACTTTGTTCTCCATCTTCTTTAGATTCATTAATATTTAAAATAAATTTATTTTCGTTAGGATATTCTCTATAATAATTAAAAATTTCATTTTCATTTCCTTTAATATTAATTTTAATATTTTCATTTCCCGAATAATTTTTAAACATATTAAAAAGAACAAAAAGAGATTGAGGTAGTTTTTGACTTAAATTATTATCAAATATTTTTTCAGTAATATTAATATTTAATAATTTTTGAGCTTTTAAAGTAGAAGTTTCTATATTACTCAAATATTGTGGTATAGATTTAATATAATTTTCTTGTTCTCTATAAGCAATTAAATTATATTCTTTTTCATCATTATATTTATTATATTTTTCAAATAATCTTTTTCTTTGTAATAATTCATTATCTAATTTTTTAAAAGTAATTTTTTCTTTTTTGTCAGGATAAATTTTATCTATTTCTGGAGTTTGAAAAGAATCACATAAATTAATTTGATTTATAGTATTTTCTTTTTGATATAGAAAATTTTGATAATTTAAATTTTGTTCTTCTGCTTTGTGTTGTTGAATTAAACATTCTTCTTTTGAAATTTCTGTATCATTTT